>JABJVR010009183.1:0-10081 GCA_025773905.1 Chitala chitala
CCCCCCCCCCCCCCCCCCCCCCCCCCCCCCCCCCCCCCCCCCCCCCCCCCCCCCCCCCCCGCCCTTTATCTGATTTTATCTGTTTTTCATATGAGTGAGATGGGTCATTTCTGCTGTACCTTGGTAGTGTTCATATGTGTAAAAAAAAATGGTGCACAGCCAAACTCTTGGTTGTGAGTGGAGACAGGTGTTAGTAAGCTGAGATCCTTTATTGTTGTTATGATTTGCAAATGTTTTCATTTTGGGCAATGCAAATACCTGATAGGGGGTTTGGATGTTAACCAGGTGGGTGTTACTTCAGCTCCTGCCTCCAACAATGTTGAACATTGATTTTAAAGTTTTTAGCTTTGTGTGAATTGCGTTTTATTGCTGTATATGGAAAGGCTTGTAGTTTTTAACCAAACACAACTGTGCAGTATCACCATTAACATTAATTAAACCTATCTGCGTGGTTTTACAGTTCGTTTTTGTAAGTTTTTCTTATTTATTGTTCTTATTTTATAGATTTGTGTGTTGTTTTGTTGGGTTGTTTGATATTTGGTTATTTCATTTTGTGTTCATAAATTGCAGTGGCAGAAAACAAAACAGTGCAGTTAAGGCCTGATTAATTATAATTATGTTTATAATAAACACAGTTATACTTTCACTTTTGTGTGGGTCCTCATCATATCTGAATTTTCTATTAAGTCAATAGAGTAAATCGAACAGGGGGTATTATTTGTAGTTTGGTAGGAACAAACCATTTTTTTCTTTCAGTGATCACTTGCAACCTCTTCCTTACATCACAATGAACCTGTGCAAAGGCTAGGTCATAAATAGTAGGTGAAAACGAATTGAATGATAAGTGATTGAAGTAGGAGACATAATGGATGGGTGTGGTCTTAACTGGTGGTGTATGTGGTGTGTGCAAGTTTGTGTGTTTTGTGGCTGCATGATAATATGCACAAAATTAGAAAAAGCCTCACTTTTAATTCTAGCACAGAATTGGTACTATAGTTGTGAAAGTGTCCAACCAGGATGTTCTAACATTTTTCAAGATGGTAAAATGCTTTGTATACAGCAGGTTACATTGCTGGCACTCTAACAGCCTGTTGTATGGGAGCACATACCACACACCATGCAGGTGTATACCACACACCATGCAGGCACATACCACACACCATGCAGACACATACCACACGCCATGCAGACACATACCACACGCCATGCAGGCGCGTACCACACACCATGCAGGCACATACCACACGCCATGCAGGCGCGTACCACACACCATGCAGACACGTACCACACACCATGCAGTTACTTCAAGATGTAGCAGCCAGAACTGTCACAAGAACAACAAAGCACTGAATATAACACAGCAAGTTAGTTTTACAAAACTCTTCTATTCATTTCTAAGACACTCTAAGCTCAAGCTCGATTAATGTACTTAGTTTAAATAATTACCCTATCTTTATCTTTGCTTTATCACTAATAAATAAAGAAAAATAAACATTTGGCTGTACAGCCTTTATTTGTAAGACACTGAATATATAGAGCAGTGTTCCAGCTTATATCTGGGATGCCAAATCAATCTTAGAATATAAATATGAACTAGAGCCTTGTTTCTTTAGTCTAGCTTGCCCAGAACATAAATCCTGACCTACTGGCGATACTTCTCCCTATACATTACTCTTCCCTGTGTTTCTATTTTCAGACCCAGTCTCAATGTCTATTTCAGATATGCATAAAGTGTCATATTACCAACCATAAGGACAAAATACAAAAAAGCATTTAATTTCAACATTCTCAGTGTACATATCATTTTTTTAACTGTAGTAACAAAGCATGTCCTAGTAAATTTAGTATATTGATGTAAATCAAATTAGTTTAATGTTAAAATGTCAGGAGAGCACTAGTACATGTGCTCTTCTCAGGCAAAGCATTTCTTTTGTCAGTAGCAGTAACTCATGACTTGATGTCTGTGAAGCCAGGCTCTGTCCATCTGTCATCAGCTCCATAACAAAAGGGCGTCTGTACAACACGTGATAGTCGGTCCACAGCACTATGGATATGCATGCATTCTTTGTCTTGGGCTGTGACCTGATCTGCGTTTTAGTATTCTTCAATATTTCTGCAAAAAGCATCTGTTTCTCCCTTTTGTAATGCTAGACACCAGATGTAAGTTTGCTAGTCTGTTGCTGTTTCTTTGTGTGCCATTTTATGAAATACTGGTTCACCTTGACAAGGTGACATGAGTAACAACAAAGCTTGAACAATGATAATTATCCTTGAAATTAATTTTCTGATTTTTGTTTACAGTTGAAGTCCCCAAGTTTTAAATGTTCTGCAAAAAGCATTTCATTAGATGTGTCATTTAATGAAGGTTTTTCAGAAAATGAAATACTGCTTTAGTTCAGTTTTTCCTACATGATACTGGAAGGCACAGTGTTGCCATGCAGATGGTTAACAAGGTAGAACTTCAAATTCAAAGGGTACCATTAGGTTGCTGGTTATACCCCTACATTTTTTTTGCTGGATCAGACAGCTAATTCCTTACTGAGTGGTGTTAACAGACTCACGGTTTTAAAAATATTCTGCTGCTCTCTATAGTTTTAGAAAGCTGTGGTGGACTAAAAGGTTTGCTTTTTCAGAAGGTCATAAATTCAAGCTGTACTAAACATGTCATTTTAATTAATTTTCCAAGAACATATGCTGGTCAAAGATGTAGGGGGGTCTAAGACAAGTAACAGAGGGTACAAGGCATAGTGTACCCTGGATAGGGCATGAGCCAACTATAATATGCACACGCACAAGCAATTTCTCAGTTCAACTGAACTGCAGGTCTTTATACTGTGGGAGGATAGTGGAGTAGGTAGAATTAACTCTAGCACAAGGAATAAACTCCACACATACACATGCAAACACACACACACACACACACACACACACACACACACACGCACACACATGTGTTGGCAGCCAAACTCAAACTCACTATACTAGAAATGTGAAGTTATAGTATTACCAGTGGAGGCAGTGTATTGAAGTGTTGTATGCTTATTAAATAGTACCTTCTCTCAGTAGAATCACGACATACTGTTTATTTGTAACAATTTGCCAAAAATAATAATCATTGTGATAATGAGTATAATAATAATAATAAAAATAAGATGATGAATAAGAATGGAAGCTGTAGAGTTCTCATGTCTCTTGTGTATTTTGCAGACAAACTCTGACCCGAGGAGAGCGTGCAACTTTCATTTTCATAACGGAACTGTTACTCTACTTGACAGTTGTTCCATATGCTAACAGAGTATTTATGCTGTTGGTATTTGCATGTAATTTGAATATAGATACAAATGGATACTTGGGTTGTCATAGCAGCTTACTATAAGTGTGCTGGTTTGGCTTGGGTGTTAAGGCACTAGGGCAAGTATTTCTGCAAAAAGCATCTCCTGAGTGTGGGGGCAGGGTTCAGGTGCTGTCAGAGTTACATGCATTAGAACTGGCTTTGGATGTTAGCCAATCTCCTATCAAATATAAAGCAGAAACATTGTGGTCAAGTTCTTTACTTTTCTTGTTGGGGAGGAGATCTCTCAGCCTCGCTTGATCCTGCATTGTCTTACTTTGTCTCCTGTCTTTGTCAAGGGCACAAGCTTCCTTCTCTGAAGAACTGAATTTGCATTAGTCTGTTTTATCGCAACCCTGATAATGCAAAGCACTCTTGGATTGCTGATAAGGAATTCCATTTAATGTGTCCATAATATGGGTGGCACAAACTAACTTTATGTGCATAATATGATAAAATTGCTTGATGATGTAAGTGATTTTCAAAATTGCTGGCAATTACCTACCATGTAATAGTGCTGAATCTAATTTATGTTTGACATTATGGACTAAATTGGCTATCATTTAAAGCTCTGACGGGTCACATCTGTCAGCATGTGGCACAGCAGTATGCCAGCATTACACACAAATAAATACTGTTGACCAACATTATTATATTGCACGTAATTACTTTTTCCTCTTTTTAATTAAATCACTACAATAAAAATAAACTATAATGCATTTTTAATTACACTTTCCAGGTGACCTATGCAGAGAGTTTTTACAATAAAGGCACAATAATTAGCCTGTCATAGTCTAATTTGAAAGTATTCTCTGGTAGTCTTTTAATTTAGTTCCTGATATGACCAGCTTTCTAAAGCATTTAAACATTGTCACTAATAACACTATAAATTGTGTTTCAACATATGCCGCATGAATACATTCAGGCCCTACTCTGTAATGTATGTGATCTAATTCTTTGGATACACAGAAAAGTCCCCTGGGACCCAGTAACACATTTCACTCCATGATTTCACAGCTTCTGGGACATACATGACTGTAGATTGTGGACAGTCCTGACTTTTCATAGGACTAATTACTGACCTGCATAGCAAACACAACTAAAACCAATACATGAGTAAAGAGTTCTTTAACTATGATAGCAAGCATGTTAAACAAAGCAATGTGTAATCAAAAATGAATCTACGCAGTGATTATCAATGATGGGTAAAATATTTGGACGTTTTCAGTAATATTTGTGATTATTTTACTTTAGGACAACATCCTAGAGATGGAAAAAGTTTGTGAAGAGTTAGGAGATGAGAGGTGAGAAGATTTCTACTTCGATGATGGCAATGTTCATGTAGGGGCTCCTGTACTGTAGCTGCTATAATTATTTTGGGTCAAAAGCAGCCTGATATTTCAGCCCTCACGCATTTGTATAATTGAATTAAAGGGAACCATGTTCTCCACAATGGTTGCAGTGGTATGTTTAGCACTAGTGGAAATTTATTCACCCTCATCTGACCTTGCCATTTTTTTCCTCATTAATTTAGCCCTTCTAGCCTTTGCTCCTTCAATAATGCATTGTACTTCAAGTCATGAATCCCTTCTTACCAAAATATCTTCATTTAATTTGATCATTTTAGATGTATTGATAAAGCAGAGTATGCGTTTAGCATTCAGATATGCTCTACACGTTTTTTTTCAATTATAATGGCCAGTATAAGCTCACACTTATTTTGTTTTTTGATAAACATGAAAATCTGCATAGGCATAATTATTTTAATGTACTGACTGTGGCTAAAGGTCTGCCTTTCATTGCAGGCTTTGTAATTTGAGATGTAACCCAGTGTGAGGGACCAGCTGCATGGCAGGTGTTTTTTTTTTTAAATAAAATAAACCACTGTCACATTATGTTACTATGGCTAAAAGCAGACTGGTTTGTCAGTCAGTGTCCTAAATTATTCTGCTGAAGAGCCAAACAATTAATGTTAATGAAAATTCTTAGCCACCTTAATGAAACACTTATGAACAAAATGTCATAATTACATAGTTTGTTTTTATTGTGAATCAGAATTGCTTTATATAAAGACGCTCATTCATAAGAATGAAAGTAATTTTTAAATAAAGGCAGTTACATGACCAGGGAGTGTTGTGCTGCTTAGTTAATTTTAAAGCCAAGCATGCTATGACACCTTTCATGACCACTTGTGTTTCATGTGAATGGCACTACATTGTCCAACAGGTGTGTGCTGGAAAATATCCTTCTTTCATGCTCCCTCACTACAAGTGCCCGAGCACATGTGAGGTGGAGTCAGCCAAACATCCACACACGATCAGCCAAGACGTAGCGGACGTTTCCATTCGCCAATGTCACTGTCAATCAAACACATTTCCACTCAGAATCACCCAGTAAATAATCACCTAGTGATGATTCAGTTTTTACCCATATTTGTGTCTGGCTCTAGCCTTCTGCCACAGAAGGTAAATGAGGCAGCACCAGACCCTACTCTGGTGTATAATTCTTTGGACTGTGCATTGCCCCTCTTTTATTTCCTTTCTTCTGTCTGGCTTATCTCCAGATTGCCTTACAGACTCAAGAATAGTACCTCCAACCTGATGTCTTTGGACTTCAAATCTCTCCAGAAAGCCTCCATACCCCCATTAACTTACACCATTCCATCCACTAACCACACTGGGACAACACCTTCCATCTTCAATGTCATCCAATGGTCATCCCATATCATCTCAAGCCTGTTTGTTATCTTTGCCTTGGTTATTGTCTCTGGCCTCGATAAAACATATAACTCAGGTGTCTGCTTTCCAAACCCTGACACAGGCAAAACCACCAAGTAAATTTTATAGGTTCATGTATAATGTTCTTTCACTTTTTTTCTTTCAGTACTATTTTTTGTAATGCACTAACTTTTTAAACAATGTTATAGGACTTCAGATTGTATCTTTTCTGAACTCAGTGTCTAGTCAGTTTGTCTTCAGTCATACAGCTGTTCTACACTTTCAGTTTTTCTGTAGGAGGCACTGTGTTCACATTTAGCCTTTCTTGTTTGCGCTTCTCCTGTTGACATGTTGCAGTGCACACACGTTTTATTAGAAAAGTGGAGCTCTAGTGAGAACAATTCTGACTTCTGTGCAAACTGTAGTGTCTGTACCCTCTAATGAGAAATGGGTTAATTACAGTTATATCACAACGCGATTCAAATAATGGTTTATTGACAAAGACATGACTGGAGCACAAGAGTGTATGACTAACCAACAAGTAGAAAATAACCAAGGTCAACATATCTATATAATCATAACTAACACTTCAAAGCACAAATATGGGCTATAAAGACTGCCTTGGTGGTCACTTTCCTGCCTGTATTGCCTTGTATTATTTATATTACTAGGTCTAGCAACACATACAGTATTACTATATGACTGAGAATATGACAAAATGAAACAAGGCCAGAGGAATTAGTCCTGTGGGCCGTAAGTCACATATATCATACATCAGGGACTACTGGTGTATTCAAAATGTTGTTTTCAGCATCTGTGAGCTCTTTCTGTAGAATATTTGCAATTCAACGTCAAAAATTATATTTACAAAACTCAATGTGTGTTTTAGCTAAATGCAAAAATTATATATTAAGCAGCTTTTCAGGGGACTAATAAATTCCAGGCTGAATTTATTTTTCTATATTACTAAATATGGTGTTTTAAACAAAGACGCTATATTATTTATATTATACTTGAAAGGCAGATTTTGAAAGTGTGACTTCCACAAGAAAGGACACAAGTCTTGGTATAACAATGACATATAGCACTGAGTAACACCTGGGGACACTCTAAAACCCTTGAGACCAATTTCTGTCCGCCTTGTGTAATTTCATAGTATATTATTTTAATATCTGCTTTAATGAATTCCTATCTAGTTTAATAAATTGCTAGAAATAAAATTATTTCCATTTACTTATTAAACACCATTATGAACTAAATTAACTCTGAGTGGATCTTAATTACCTTCAGTTCCATTTGGTCGATCAAGCAATTTATACAGACTCGTAGATTACAAAAGGATTTCCTTTAAAGCCAATTCTGAAAGTCTAATGAATAGAATGAACCGCTCAAAGGAAGATTGTGGTTTGTCACTTTCAAATTTTTCCACAAGCTTACACTAATTTTTCTGCAGTGTTAAACATACAAATTTGTTCTGCTAAATGGAACTGTCTCTCTGGGCATTATACATACCAAATGAGATGTCATGACAGAGGGTTTTATGGTCTGTAATTATCTCATTAAATGTTTTCTGTTTATTTTGAACTGTTTATTTGGAACAGCAGTTTTTTTTTTTTCAAAAAAAAAAAAAATGAGCATAACTCTCAAATTTTTCTGTTTAATGTAGTTTAAAGGAGGGGGGGGGGATTAATTGTAACTGGTTGCTTGCAGTGTAGCTGCTGGTAATATGCTGGCAACAGTCATGCTAAATTGTTTTGAAGAGCTGGGTGTATGTTGGTCACAACTGAAGTAGTACAGAAAGTAAAGACCAAAAATATTGGTAAGAGTCAGATGAAATTATTCTGAAGTTGTTGACTTTGGATAATTTGAAAGATTGTTCAGAAGCTTTTAAACTCGCAAATATCTTTCGTCCCTTAGTAATTGCCTGTCCCTTCCTTAGCTCTAATCCCTACACAGACTATTTTAAAAAGTCAATTTATATTCAGTAATTTGATTTTGATTAATTATAAATTATAAACAACTATTTATCCCTTCAAACAATGTGTCTGCTCTGATGGACATAACAAAGACATGTTTTGCACACATCATGTCTAATCTCACTTTCTAGTTTTCAGAATTATTGTTTGATGGGAGACAGTTAACACCAAAAATGGGGGAAAAAAAAACTTCAAATTTCATTTGGGTATGAGGGGTTCTTTTTGGTTCACACTAAGGACAGCAAACCTGACCTGTTTCAATCCAGTTGGGCCCGTACCAACAGGTTTGCTCAGTGTGCTTCATTCCACAAAGCCTGATCATTTATTTCTAGTATACTATTTCAGCTCTTGGGAATGCAAAAAAAGAGTAAGCACATGGTCTCTGCCTGTCAAATGAGCACCAATGGGAATATTATGTTTCAATTTAAATGGCATGGTATATGGAATTGAAAATGTATTATCAGCATCACGCTCTATCATGTGTCCCCCGAAGAGCTTACTGTGTGCCATAAATATGATAAAGCTCAGTGTAATTACGTAATTCCAAAATACTTGGCACCGAATTTTGGAAATGGTTTACTTTAAATGCACACATTGAATGTAAATGACTGTTCCTTTGCAGCCTTAGATGTCAAATATGTATGACAATTATTCAGTGCATACAGAAAGTGAAACATCAGGAGAACATATTTCGGTTCATTTGAGACATTGGTACTAATAATCTATTCACTATCTGATCTTGCCAGAACCAACATTCAACAATGAAGAACACTTAAAGTTCAGATATTTAAAAAATGTATTGAAAAAATTAAATGGTGGTTATACAACAGCTTGTAACAATGTCATATGAACCATCTCTACCGAACACATGTAGTACTGAGAGATGTTTCCTTCTGTGAGGAGATTCTGTCTGTGCACCAAGGGACTCCACATGACATCATGCCCCTGAATCTTAAATCCTATTCCAGGAAAATGTCGATTTTTGTAGGAATCATGTTGCTTGGTTCAGTGAAATGGTTTATACAGGGCAGTCCTTGTCAGGTACGTAGTTCAGACTTGGAGCAAATTACAAAAACCACCTCAGCTGAGGGGCCGAACATTTTAAAATGTTATGACTTGTCAGCACCCGTGTGCTGTTCAATGGCAATGTCTGACTGGGAGCCATCTACCATCAAAGCAAGTTACATTACACTGATGGCCTACTGAAAGTGCTATAACAATGATAACAATGATCTGTATGTAAATATTTTAATTTGAAGGTACCAACAAAAGGGCCAGTGAAAATGACTCAGGGGCTGCACCCGGGCTGCGGACTGCCAGCTGAAATGCCCTGATGCAGGGTATGTGTTGTGGGTCTATACCTAACACACATTATATGACTTAAGGTGTGACGGAGATGCACGGACAGCGGGTGTGTCCTGTCCTGGAGGAAAGGCGGCATGCCGCTCCGCTCTCTCTCAGCGGGGGTGTGAGGAATGTGGTGTGTCGCGGACGGCTGGGCACGCAGCGTGTTCCTTCTGATGGCTGCAGCCCGCGGCCCTGGAATCGTGCCGGCCGGTAATTCCTCCCGCTCTCCTCTGGCCCTGGCATCTTCACGCTGCTGAGCACAGCGGGCGCCCGCTGACCTTGGTGCTGTCCGCTCTGGATTGGACGTGGATGAGCTGTAAAAGCGGGCTAGCGGCAGGCACGTGGCCTGCTCCCCTCTGCCAATGTCTTCAGGGTCACGCTTTTGTGATGTTGAGCATTATTCTTTATTTAGACAGCATCTCTCTTTAAAGACTTTCCCTTCACAAATAAGGCTTTGTTCATTGTATTAGGAAAAAGGGAGGTGTTGGTATCAGGTAATGTACCATACATGAATAGAAAATGTATCCAAAAGTATTCCAAAAAGTGACCAGAGCTAATAACATGTAGGAACAGAACTACAAGACCAAGATCAAGGCTTAACTCTCAGGACCGCCTTAATCAAGCTGTACTACATTTCAAAATTTGCACAATGATTTTGTAGGAATTGCTTTTCTGCAGTGACATTACATTTACACCTTCTTCTATTTTAT
>JABJVR010009185.1:0-10079 GCA_025773905.1 Chitala chitala
ATATATATAAAAGAGGAGCCTTGAAAGGAACCAGTGTAATAATTATTTCTTCTTTTAGACAGCGCTGTTATTCCAGGCAATTTACAACACGTGTGCTACAGTAAGGAAATTACAGCGGTACAAGAGATTGTGAGGAACACTGACTGCTCTTTGTTGTACTACGGTAAGTGCAGGTCCATGGCTGGACAACTACAGGAGAACGCCGAAAAAACGTTAAACGTTTCACACAAGAATAATGTACCTATTCAACTCAAAACACAAATATCAAAAAATCCAAAAGAAGCTTGTCAGCATTGGGCATGAGAAAATCAGGCATGTTATCCTTTTAAAGTAAAGCGGTTCTTGAATTTGCGCTCAGTCGGCTTGAAGTGCAGTCACAGTCCAGTTGTGGGGTCTGGTGGCAATTCACTCCACTACCTGGGAGAGTAAACGAATAGCAGTGCTATAAACATGTGTAAGATAAACCGTATGTTTTTTTTCTGCACTTATAAACGTTTCAAATTTTAAACAATGAAAGAACAGCCATACATTTTCTCTGTCTTGTAATATTACATGACTGTAGGACTGAATCAGGTGAGGGATAAAGTGTACAACTGATCTTGTGTGATTAGAGTTAATGCATGAATACACTCACATGGCTGGAGTATGTAAGGAAAACTATACCTTCATGTAAAAATGTAGACACAAATAAGAGCATAACAGATGACAAAGTAGGAAAACTGATTTTCATTTAACATTTACGTTTTATTCATTTAGCAGACGCCTTTGTCCAAAGCGACTTACAATGAATAATAGTACATGTGCATGTCACAAATTAGGTCAAACAGTATTAGAGAATCTACTAACAGTAAGTGCTGTTCTATCGTCAAAGTGCACCCGATTAAGTCTGGCAAATGTCACACGTCATTCAAGTAAAGCATAAGCAACTGAAACTGAATTAACTAGACAAACATTTGCAAGCAAGCAGCCAGCTCCATTACCACAACTAAGCGAATGAAAGGCATGGAAAGATTTCATGTTTTAAGTCCTAAAGTGCTCCATGAAGAGATATGTCTTCAGTTGCTTGCGGAATGTGGATAGCGACGATGAACTCCTCCTAATGACACATCCAGTCAGCAACACTGGTTTCATTTCAGCATCGGGGGGGACACACATTACTTTTGGCATCCCATCTATTATATTGTTAAAGTAACCAATATGCTTGTACACTGAATTCACTCCCCGCAAACCTTTGCCTATTCATCCAGTGCTACAAATGGCAACAGGTGTCAGTAAGCACTGTCAGTAGTGTTGTTTGTTATTTGTTATTTTGCTATATTGCATTAAAGTAGATAAGTCCTCATGTTTTATAAACCTGTGATAATATGAGTTTGTCAGTAAGAAAGCCTTTGAGGAGGAACAGGTTAAAAGTGTTTAGTTTTTTGAGGCATGTTTTGGGAGGATGTGGAGAAGCATGATGAGGTATGTCACATGAAGCCACAGGTAGGTACAGTAAACACACACACAAAACTGACCTTCATCACTGAACCTCCACCACAGAGACAAGCACAATAAACTATCCCTATTCAATTCAATTAATTTTTATATAGCGCCTTTCACAACAATGTGCCTCAAAGCGCTTTACACAAGAAATTGCAGATATTGAAGAAGAAACTATAAGAATTAATACAAATGAATGAAGACAGACAACAAAGGAGGAGAGGACCCAAAAACTCCACAGTGAGGAGAAAAAACCTCTGGGGGCCCAAGGTTGACTGGCTGCCCAACCCCTCCTGGGCATGCTAACATTACAGAATGCAGTGGTACTTATTGAGACTTTCATTGTTACTAGTAATATGGTATAAATAACACAGTTAAGACCTCCTTTGCTCCCTGGTGCTGAAGCTGCTCTCATTGGCCTTTGGTGTCCCTCAGGCAAAGCTTCATCCAGGTACCTGCTCGGATGGTGCCCAGGTACATGTGCATATTAAAACAAGGCCAGACAATGTCAGAGAATCCAGCTAACAGTAAGTACTGTCCTGTAGTCAAATGTGCACAAGATTCAGTTTAGCAAGATAGAGTTTAAATTGGCTAAAAGGCTAAAAGTTAAATTATTAATAATACAAGGAATAAAGACATTTAAATATTGAAACAATAAAGAAGCAGACCTGATGAAGATGAGGTTCAAGCTAATGAAGATGAATATTTATTGTTAAATGTATATTCATTATATTTCCTTAGCATTTCCTTTCCATGTCTGTTGATGGAAATATCCTGTCAGGCTCTGTGGCCACGCCCCCTCATTTTCTCATCTTGTTTCCCTATCACTCTGCATCTTTCTAGTTAATTGTATTAATATTCTCACTTGGTTCTGTTCCGTGTGTTTCTATTTTAGCTTCTTGTTTACCCAACTTTGGGGCCTGTTGTTTAATGAACGTGCTTCGCTGTAATTGTGGTTTAGAGGTAATTAGAATTGTTTGTGTCACGGTAAGTTGCAAAGTGCAAACTTAATTGTGGTAGATTTATGTGCTTTATCTATGTTTTCCCACTTGTATTCCCTTGGTTCCCTATTTAGTTTTGTTTTGTAATTATATACACGTTCCTGAACTTTGTATTTCTGTTCTCTCTTGTATTCCTGTTTTGCCCGTTTCTTGCTTTGGTGGGACCTTCTTATGCAGAATTTTGGGTGTGTAAATTTCTGATAAATTTACAAAAATACATCACGTTATTGTAATTTGTCATATATTTTGCACATTTATAAGAAATAAAATCCCCAGTTTTATAAAAATATGCACCATGATGTCCATCACCTCATGTAATGTTTGTGTAAAACCCACAGAAACTTCTTTTCAATTCAGAGAAGTTGCTACTATATCACTTTTTATTCATCTTGGCATACTCATGGAGTATTTCCTTACATTTGTCTTTCATTTGTATTGAATTAAAAGTATGTCAAGACACACAATTTTAGCTTTTTAAAAATTGTAAAAGTTATTGCATTAGACATGCTAAGAATGTAGCAGCAAAATTTCTAATTTCAGTGTTTCAAAAACAGTTGGTTTGCAGACGTAGGGAACACAATGTCACCAGAAACACAGCTGTCCAGGAGCAACAAACACGGTGTTTTCTAAGAATACATACACCTCCTGTCAAGGAGCAACAATCACAGTATATCCTAGGAGTCCTCAGACTACCTATCCAAGAGTGACAATCAGGGAACATCGTAAGATTATTCAGACCTCCTGCCACCACTGTTTGTCTGTTGTACTGTTTATTTCAAAGGGTGAGTTCTGGCATGGTCATATATCTGCTCCCCGCTCCCAATCACGCCTGGGAGTTTGGAAGGCATTAGCTTGGGCAGATAAGAAATGGAGCCCGTTAATATTTTGTCATGTTTCTTGTTGTCATTCCTGCAGCACGTGTCCCACCGTGGAGAACCCAAACACTTCTCAAACAGCCACAGCAAAGGGATAGCATGCAAGACAAGAGGATTCCAGTCAGCATCGTGTGCCTCCTGTATACCCGTGGTGTGGCATTTTGACCCCAGTGAAAGAATTCCAGGTACTTCCTGCTACAGTGGCATGCAAGATCCACATTCAGCCCCAATTAGAGGGATGGGCTCTGTATTATTTAATCAAGCGCAGCTGATGTTTTAAGGAGTTTATGAACAACCAAGCCTAGGAGTGCATGAGAGTCTGTCCTAAAACGAGACCACGAAGTAGAACACCTCTGCAAGAAAAACTCTTGCAACAACTAAGCGTCCAGTTATATGAGAACAGTCAATGTTTTACAGCAGTTCTGCCCTGTACTTTTCAAGGTGTGTTTTATACTGCAGTTGTGTTAGCAAAAACCAATGTTTTAATGTTATTCTTTGGAAAAAAAAGCATTGCCAAGAATCCTTCCTTCCACTTCCTGAATAATGAGACACACAGGCTTTCCATATGTCTATATAGAATTCCTTTCCATTGGTAGGTACAGAGAATATAACAATTCAAATATTTATCCTTACTATTATCTAAGACAGTGGTACCCAACCACCGGGGTGCAGACCGATACTGGTCCACGGATCATTTGGTAACGGGCCGCAAAGAAAGAATAACAGATATTTTGTTTATTTTATTTGGTACTGGGCTGCACAGAAACCATAAAAATGTATATGTTTAAATTTTATTGCCATTTTATTGACTATCGGAGTGTACAGGCTTAGCTAGGGTTAAGGTTGCTCTCACTGATTCTGCGTTATAGTGAGCTGTATTTATTATACTCGATTATGCGCGCGCGCAATGGCCGGTCCGTTGAAAAATGTCTTGTATGAAACCGGTCCGTGGTGCAAAAAAGGTTGGGGACCTCTGATGTAAGACACCTATTATCATTCACTTTATCTGGGTGTAGTCCTAGCAAATCTGTAAATATTGCTGTTTTCCTGACCCTGAAAGTGCAGCTAGTGGGATCCTTATGTGATCGAGTTAAAGATTAGATTTGCAGTGTGCTTCTCTAATCCATAAATAGTTGTGGGAAATAGCTTATTTTTCTTTGGACCTCACAGATTTTGTGAGTTTTCTGCAAATGGGTCATAATGTCACATAATTTTTATTATTATTGTAAAAAAGACCCTTGAGAATAGCATCAAAATCAAGTTACAAGTGTATTAAATTTCAAAATGTTTTGTTTGACATTTCTGTATAACTGATCCATGCCAAGTGCAAATCATTGTCAACAGTCCCTTATAATCTGGGCGCACTATGAAGCGTTATGTAGACAACATAAACACACCAGCATAATCATATGCCTTAGTCATGCAAAGCAGTTTTTAGCCTGGATTGGATGTAGCTTGCTGAGAAAATAAATACAACTAATTTTAATTTTTAGGGTACAGCTCCAATAGTAGAAGAGTAATCATCATGTATTAGGTCTACATCTGTACAGTACATCTGTAATTTAAATATACCTGCCTAAGTGAAGCCAGAATGAATTACAAAAAGAGGTTTTGACACCAGCAGGATGGCAGAGGCTTCACAGGGACAGGATGTTCGAGACAAGTGCCTTCAGAGCTGCGGACAGCAAAGCTGTCAAGCTGGTGTCATGCACAAAACAACATAAAGAGATGTGGGCCTGTTTCACAGCAATGACGATATGGTTGCTACACTGTATGAAGTCTGTTAGCATGGACCTGTCCAGAGACAGCATGGAAACGACATGTGGCTTGGAGCGCAGACTCAAACCTGGAAGCTGATAATGGACGACTGTTATATCATGGCCAGGGTAGCTAATGGGTGGATGGGAAAAAAACTGAATACTTCACTGGACAAGTGCATGTGCATGTGATTTACTGTTCCCCAAGATGCACTCAGTACACAGGGTCCAAAAATAGGAATTAAAAAAACACAAATGAAAGAAAAAATATAGAACTAACACAACTCACTACTGCTAACAAAAACCAAATGGTTCACAGTCTCAAGCAGTGACGCTCAAAACACAGGGACTCCTAACTATTATGCTTCTTTAGCTACCAAAAACATATATCGCCTCAAAAAAAGCCTTCCCTGACTTCTTTACATAGCTGCAGGAAGAAACCATTTTATCAAGATATTACAATTATTTGCGACAACATTACTACAAAGCTGGTTAAAATACCCATAGTTTGTGAGAATACAATACAATGTAAAACATTTACAATAATCAGTCAATATACATACATAATAATCACAACAAATAAATATATTCTCATAAATATGAACATGGTAGAATTCTCCCGTGTCCGCACTACTATGCTTCACCCAGCACCTGCCTTAGCTCAGCTCCTTTGACACACATCCCAACTTACCCCCTGCTTCAGCGAAGACAAAGTTAGGAGATGAGGCTAAGCACTTAACAAAGCATAAACAACTTTCATACTACTGTATCCATCTAACTCCTGGAAAGATGCTACCGGTCAAAAGTAAAAAAAAAAAAAAATAGGGATAATTCTGAAAGTTAGAGGTGACCACATTCAAAAAGTTCCCTTTACAGTTACCTGTCCGTATTAAATGAAGCAGTTCTGTGACAATTACCCGTGCAACCATCGAAAACATAAGCCTTCTTACCCTAAATACAGGCCAGCTCTTCCCCAAGTACCTGGTATGGTTTGTTTCCACCTTAACTTTACAACAAAAATGTGTGGTCGTTTTTACACTAGCATCTGTAAAGTGCTGATTTCCAGACATGATGCTTTTAAAGTATTTCAGAAATTATGTGTGAATTAAATTACATCATATTCAGTTCACAAGTTTGGCCAAAAGAAAAAATTATTATATTTTAAATACCTAAGCTGCAGGCAGTATATACGTAAATAATCATGCACTAATAGTAAGCATTTTATTTTAGTCATTTCTAAGTATCATTTTAAGTTTATTCTCAAAAAATGTTGATTTTTTTATATTATTACTTTTCTGAGACTAACGAAATCAGAATGTATATTAAAAGGTAAGATAATATAAAAGCTACATTCATTTTCAACAGCTGTCAATCAAAAAAATCTTCAGTAATGCCAGGAATTTCTTTCTAAACCTCAAGAACGTTCTTTTCTTTCTAGTCAAAACATTAGATCCATTGTCAGTACCACTATTAGCTGTGGCTAGTCTTTTGAATCCATCTGGATCCATCCAGTTAGTATCAGTATAAAATATATTTTATAGTTATCCTCTTTTTGATTGTAAACACAATGCATATAAACATTAAAAGATCAAAAATATATTTCAAATTAAATTGAAAAATATTTCAAAAATGTTGAGCCTGCACAACAAATCCAAAATAATTGAAAAAAACTTTTTTTTTTCTACTATGGCCATCCTAAAAGGTAGTGTTTATTCTTATTCAATAATTTATTATACAAAAAAAATTAAACAATTGTCAACCTTAATCTGCAGGTTTTCATAGGTTTGGTGTTAACTGCAGTGCCCCTGGTGGATGGAAGATGCATTGTTGCTGCAAAATACTTGTGAAACACAAAGGGCAGTATTAATCCCATTTTTCATCCTCTCTTTGTGCATCAGCATCACACATCATTGTAGGTGAACAAGGCAATGGGGCCTCAGAGTCATGTGATACAGGAAGTGCCTATAAACCAGGAACTTATCAAGGAAAGGAAATGGGTACAAGGCTATGAATAGCTAGCCAAGAACCATGCCAAACATAAACACCATAAAGTGGCAGCGGCTATATCAGAGCTGCCGGGATGTCATAATCTGTGGTCTAAATTACTGGACACCTACAAGATGATAAACAATCTGCAGGAGAATGAGGAACAGGTGGGGAAAATCGGCATGGAGGTAAGCTTGTAACTTGTACCACCTGACTGTCTCTGTACTGGGACAGGCAGCAGCCATGCTTCCCTTCCTCCTAGACAATCCTGGTGAGGACATAATGTTTTCAATATACGCTCAAGGATTATGTTTCACAGAAAACATTTGGATAATTTGTAGACAACATTTATGTGCAGACTCGCAGAATGGACGATGTCCTCAGCCTGCAACTTGACCTTAAGGTGATGTTGGCTCCACATATGTAACAGGACCTCATGGACTCAGTGGAGGACGAAGTCCAGGCACAGGTTTGGATTATGCTCATTAACTATGATGGGATAGACTAGCACCATACCAGGCCTTTACAAATCTCCCCCTGTGGTTGAGACATGTCTTTCCAAACCATAACCCAGCAAACTCAGCTCTGGTCTTGAAGACAAGCACGGTCTGTCCTCTGGCAGCTGAAAGCCAGAGATCCAAGATGCCGCGCATGCCGTAAACAGAAGACAGAATAAGAACAAAATCAAAATAAAGCACTGTTTCTGCTTCAGGTTGTGTCTCTGCTGAGGCACAGGGTTAATGCACACTGGGTTTTTGAGTGTCCCAGTTGCATGAAAAGTATTTGTGGCAAGGATGTGACTGACATTGTTTACGTGGCATTGCACTGATGTGGGGAGGGCGATGTTTTTTTATGAGTCAGAGGCTGTGTACGGGTATTCATACAGAGTCCTTACTTTTCTCAATGGCTTTTCAAACAGGCTTTGCGTGATTAGGAAGAGCATGAGGTGAGGATATGAGGAATTTCCCCATTATAAAAATGTTGACCTTGACAATTATGGCATTTTTTTATTGTCTGGTGCATCAAAGGCTCTTGTCCAGAAAGCCTTGGTAAATTCAAATTAGAACAGAACCAAGCCTGACATTTTTCAAAACCAAGATGAAGCAGATCAACTGTGAGCCATTTACTCAGTTTAACCATGTTCCATATGTAAACAACAATGGTTTTATCAGGCTTATTTGTGATGAATATAGAAAGGTACGCAGACAGTTTTGCACAATGTGGCCTTACATCTTTTTCATTTATTTTAGCATATTTAAAGACACATACTTTGTTCAGAAAGACTATAATGAGTACGTTTATTTGAAAGTTTATGTACTTTGTCGTGTACAGTATTGTTAGTCTTTCAGTTTTGATTTATAACCCCACTTGGCCTTTCTACAAAAGTGCTACAGGTCCATGCATGGTGTATTCAACTGCTGGCTCAGGGGCAAGATGCAGCCTGCAGAACCTTGTGTAGAGGCCTGTGGTCACGCAAAACAACAAAACACACAAATCTCAAAAACAGAACTATAATGAATCTGGGTGTCTGGACCTCAAAAGTGAGTTAAGTTATATTAGTGAACCTCAAGTAAAGAAATTTACAGACTCTACAGCAAGGGGGCTTAATCACTGTGCTGAAGGGCTGCAGTGCTGTAGGTTTTTCTTCCAGCTAATTCATTCATTTTTATTTGACTGCTATCTTAATTAAATATCAATTACATTGTTGCTTCTCTTCATTTCTTCTGATCATTTGCATCTATTGGTGCTTATTTCTTTTAATTTATTGAAAGAAAAGGGGTACAAATAAGAAAGTTAAAAGTAAGATTGTTGTGCTTAAAGACTAACAAAAAATCTACATAACACACTACAATGCCGCTCCAAATGTAAAATTAAAGCCAAAACTGTCTGAATAATTGAACTTGGTATTTGAAACCTGTAATCATTATATTCAAACAGTAGTAATTAATAAATAGTGCCAATGACAAAAAAAATGCTTAATATGCAGCAGTGATTTACGTGATTAACAAGAAATGAATTAAAAGATTAAAAATATGCTATAGCTGTTAAAAAGAAACATCAGAATGTATTGGTCATGCTTTTAAAAATCTTATTAAAACTAACAAAACTTGTTCAGAATTTCTATCTTGACAGTGTAATGTTTAATTGAGATTGAAGTTAAATTTCACAAACTGGCTGAAACAAAAAGCTGCACCCAGTGTGCCCTTCTAGGACGAAGGACCCTTGGTATATACTTTACCTCACCTCAGAAATTACCTCTTTGGCTTCAGTCTTTCAAATGGAGCATTACGCAGCCTGGCATGTGTTTATATTTATCTGAGGAAACTTCTAGAAGTCATTAACAATGGGGGGGATCCCTTGGGAAGAAAAAGATAAAGTTGCCGTCATTGTGTGCTGGACATGTGGAAAAACTGCGTAAACAATGAGAGGAATCCACTTGGCATGTTTGCTGCCATGTGTTTTCACTTTCATTCAATCACTGGCCAATCTATCATTGTTTGTTGATTGTTTGTTTGTTTTAAGACAATTCCAGTAACTATTTTCGGCAAGAAAAAAAATACTGTCAAAAAATTGAAAACGTATTTTAACATAGAAATAAAAGTGTTTACATTTCAGTTACAAGGAGGGGTTTGTTTTTGATTAATACTGTTAGTTTGCAAGTTAGAGACACTAACAAGTCTACATCTAAATCTCGAACAATGGAACAGGTGCCACATATAGGGTCTTCATCAAGTTATAAAGAAATTTTGTTAAACGTTAAGACACTCATAATGTCTTCCTGCCAGAGCATCACAGTGCATCTTAAAACAGGCAAGCACTTAGTACAGGCAACGACACAGTGCATCTTAGTACAGGTAAGCACACTACATCTTAGTACAGGAAGCACACAGTAGAGCTTAGTATTGTCACATTCGCAGAACGTAGGAACTGAGGCAAAGGCAAAGTCTATTGTGCAAAGGGGTTCTTTACTCCACAGGATC
>JABJVR010009186.1:0-10079 GCA_025773905.1 Chitala chitala
AGTGAGAGCAACCTACTGTAGGTCACATCACCTCTACAGAGAACAGGGAGGGGACCAGAGACAATTAAATTCTGACATTTTGTTTGTGCCTTTGTGCACATAAAAATGAAGCTCCTCTTTAATACCTCTGATTGTTGGGACTTAATATTATTAGTTCCAGCGTGAACAATCAAGGTGGAGACGTCATTGGTGGTGATTGAATCCAATTTTGCCTCAATGTCAGAGACCCTGGCCTCAGGAAGGCATTTAATAGAAACCACTGTTTTACAACATTTAGGAATTCTAACATTCCTAACAATCAAGTCGCCAATAACAAGCACCTGTTCTATTTTGGCAGACGCGCTGTCGAGAACAGAGAACCTATTACCATCATTGATTGGTGACTGGTGTACAAGAGGTCTATTCTTTGAATTCCTAGACCTCTTTCTGACGGT
Source organism: Chitala chitala (assembly GCA_025773905.1). Classification (NCBI taxonomy): domain Eukaryota; kingdom Metazoa; phylum Chordata; class Actinopteri; order Osteoglossiformes; family Notopteridae; genus Chitala; species Chitala chitala. The sequence continues at coordinate 435 of JABJVR010009186.1, forward strand.
AACCCAGGAATCACGTGATGAGGCTGCTGGCGCTGGCACCGAACCAGAGACAATCGGACCAGGAGGGTCTATCGTCAACTCTAGTTTGGCAGGCTCCGGCTGAGCCGAATCTAGAGGTCCCTCGGGTTTGCTTCTCGCTAACAATTTGCTAACGTGCCCCTCCAAAGCACAAATCCTATCCTCCAAAGTTGCTACAACTGAGCACTTCCTACAAATAAAAGTAGCAGCTGTGTCAGGAGGACAGTCTATGCTGTACATGCCACAGGACACACAGAGAAAATAAGTAAGAGACATTTTTAACTTACGTTGTGATGCTGGGCTGCCGGTAATCCATGAATGGCCGACTGGCAATGTGAAGGCTGCGAGCTGTGTTTTGCAGAGAAAGTGCACCGATGCGAACTGCGCTGCTTCTTCTCAGACACTTAAACTAGCGCCTAATCCTTATAGTATAGTTTTGTACTTTTCCGATTTTTTAAAAACAAAAATCTGTTGCATCTAGTTCTCTCGCCTTTGCATCCGACTCAGTTGTCTAGCATGCCAGTCTTACAACCTGCCTTGCTACTGGTCCAGCTGTCACCTGTCCTGCAGCCACTGCTCCAGCAGATGCCTGTCCAGTGGCTGCATTCCCTGCCACCAGTCTGACCATCTGCCCAGCCACCCATACTGCCTGTTTTGTCTCCTGTCAATGTTTTCCTTATGGTTGTCCTGTGCCTGGCAGTCTTTTCCTCCTGTGTTCTGTGGCCTACCCCTTGCCTTGTGAGGCTGGAAGGAGTGGGGCTTCTACCTTGTTTAGAGCGTGTGTCATGTCTGTCCTGTCTAGTCTCTAGTACTTTTATCTTCCCTGTCTTGTCTAGCGCACGTGTAATATCTAAGCTTGTCTCTTGTTTTGGTTTGCACCTCTAATTTTCTAAATGTTTGTACCTGGTTTGTGTTTCTTTAGGGTATCTAGTTATTCTCTAGGAAACTTCTGGTTTCCTTCTCTCTTGGCTGGTTGCAGCCCCCCTCACGTCACAACTCCGCAGCTCACCAAGTAAACTCCAGTGGACAGAGACGGTCAGAGACCAGAGTCGGGGTGGTGCTATCCCAGCAGCATGGTGAGACTGGAAAACTGAACAAAAAAAAAACAAAATTATGATGTGGGAAATCGTGAACTACTCACAATGAAATTTGCACTGGAGGAATGGAGACAATGGCTGGAAGGAGCATGTCATCCTTTCATTATTTAAACTGATCACTGGAATCTCAAATATCTCAAAATGGCGAGACAGCTCAATGCACGCAAAGCCAGGTGGGCTTTATTCTTTACCTGGTTTAATTTTCATGTAACATACCTTCCAGGCGAGAAGAACAAAAACGCAGATGCCCTGTCTCGACAATATGATGAGACTCATCTAACTAAACTGAACGTACCCATTCTCAATCCCTCCTGTCTGCTGGCTCCCCTCCGCTGGGACCTGGTTTCAACCCTGCAGCAGTATCAGCAGACTCATGAGGTCCCTAGTGAAACTCCAACAGGCAGTTATTTGTTCCCCCTGAGCTCCGCTCCCAAGTAATGCAATTGTGTCATGACAATCCTGCTGCAAGGCACTCAGGTATCACACCCACAATAACCATCATGGCTAACAAGTTTTGGTGGCCTTCTCTCTGCAGATGTACAGCACTATGTCCTTGCATGTTCTACCTGTGCCCAATCCAGGGACCCATGCCATCCACCTACTGGAGAGCTGATTCCCCTTCAAGTACCTAAATGATCATGGACTCACCTCTCCCTGGTCTTCCTTAATGATCTACCAGAAGGGTTGATGATGGCCAAGCCTACTGGGTCTGGGCCCTCCTCAACTCCTGTCGGCGAGGCAGTTAACTTCAGTACCTGGTGGACTGGGAAGGCTATGGCCCTGAAGACCAGTCCTGGGTCCCGGCCTCCTTCATCCTTGACCCTGCTCTTATTTCCTCCTTCCACAAAACTCACCCAGACCTCCCTGCTCCCCGGCTGTGTGGTTGGCCCCGTTGGGCTCCAGGAGGCGCCTGTGGAGTGGTGGACACTGTAACGCCCCTGTCATTCATGCAGACCAGCCGTGCAACATCAACAGAAAGACTTAAATAGCTGCTACTAATGGTGGCCCGATGTGAAGTACTAAGTCTCTGTGAGCGATACCAAGCAGTACGATTCCCAGTGTCTTGTATCTACTTTCTCCCACTGTTTTCTCCAAGTTCCCTGTTTCCTAACCCATCTACGTTTTGTCCTTCCCAGCCCGCATTCCTGACTCGGATTGACCACCCGGTACACCAACCTACTGCCTGTTTGTTGGACTTTAACTTTTAGGATCATCTGCTTTTTTCACTCAATAAATATATACTCTGCATAGAGGATCTTGTCTCCCATGTTCACTCTAGTATTACAGTTATTGTAGATAGTGCTGTGTTTGTGCAGGTTCTCTTGTGTTACTCTGGCCTGTTCTGTATTTTCCAGTGTCTCCTAATTGTTATTATATTGTGTTGCTCTTGTTCCTGTAATCCTCTGAATCTGTTCTTTTTGTGCCTCACCATGGTTCTGTAATGTATTGCCCTGCATCTGTTTATCTCAGCCCTGTGTGTGCCTCCCCTCCCAAATAAAACTTTCCCTCATGTAGAACTCACCTCTCTGGTCTGAGTTTCAGCCAAGCCAAATTGTAACAAGTTGCTTTCTGTTTTTCTCTTTGAGTTTTTTTTTCTTCTGTTAAATTAAGCAAATGATTGTAACTACTTTTTTTTTGCTCAAGGACTTACATGCAGACATATAAAAACAACAGTGATGGTACAGGATATCTTGGCTCCTGCCTAAACAGATTCAGGAACAGCCTTTCAGTCTGATGATATACAAGAGCAATGATGAGAACTCCACCAAAAAGCAATGGTGATCCTTGTGCATTTGCTTGAAGGACAGCAGTCCAAGATCAGAATCCTTGACATGTTGGAGCTGTCATCAGGACAAGCCTTGGCCATTTTTGAGGCTGTGGACAAGTGCATGAGGAATGTTTTCCTTCTGTTCAAGCTAATCTGATTTAATTTTTAACAAATTTTTGGACAACAATATTTTTGACAAATTGTGTTTATACACTGTTATGACAACTACAGTGTTTATTTTACATGAATATTTATATGACTTTATATTTGTATATTTGGGATAATGACATACTGTTGGCAGCGCACATGACAAAGAGTGATGGCCACTTCAGTCTTATCTAAGGACAAAGGTTTTCATTAACAAGCCGCCAATGCTCATCAAAATGAGCCAACATGTGCCATATTCCAGAAAAGCCATAAGGTTTGTGATACAGTGGCTGATGTATCATGAAAAAATAGATATTAAATATTTTCCAACATAGACATTATTTAAAAACCATTGTATAAGCACATAGCTAAAGCTGAAACTGAACATATTTGTATAAGCTGTTTCTATAGAACAGTTCTTAAATAAAGTCTATGAAAATATTTTAGATTTATTCTCAGATGCTAAATCGGCTAATGTTTTTGGTATGAATGTTTGTCAGAGTTTACAGTGTTGTACACCGCACTGCTAAATCAAAGAACAAGAAAATGCTTACCTCACCTCAAAAATCCATCAGTTTTATTAGTCACTTTACAGACTTTTGTTTTAGCCAGCACTTGTGGAAGAAGCAGCAGCTTTATTGTCATTGTGTACATATACATGTTACACATACATGTTACACATACATGTTGCAAAAGTAATTTGTTGTCTGCATTTAACTGCATCCTGGGGAGAGCAGTGGGGAGCAAGTGCTGTCTTGCTCAAGGACACACCTGGCAGCTTGGCTGGGATTTTACCTGGGAGACTTCTACATCCCAGCCTGATGTCTTACCCATTGAACGACCAGGCCGCCTAAGTGGAGAATAGTGAGGAGTCAAAGGTATGATACCATGAGGAGCCATTACAAACAACCAAAGGAGACTGTTTAGAATACATCCTGGCAGTTCTAGCAGGTCTAAAAAACTCTGGTTGTTCTAGGGTTAAAGTCTCACCTTTACAGGCCATACTGGGTAAAGCACTGTAGGGAACCACACAACAAACCTGCACCCATGGCGACAGACAACATGGCAACTTCAATGTGATACCTTCTATGCCAGAGGTGGCAGCAGAAATGAGTGCAATTACAAGATCCGAAGTCTGGAAATCATTGCAAGATTTGAAGAACAAAAAAGCCCCAAGAAGAGATCAAGTGACAGCGAAGGTGATGAAACATGGAGGTGCTGATGTGGAGGAAGCCTTAGTGAGATTTTGTAATGCACGCTGGCTAACGGCAACAGTACCAGCTGAGTGACGGAATGGCATTTTGTCATCATTCTTGTTCATCCTGACTATGCATGTCGCCATGCAATGGGCAACGAGTGGTGCATGATGGGATATCCTATGGACCAACCAGACTAGACTGGCCAATCTGGACTTCTCAGATGATGTGGTAACACAGGTTAACATGCAGCTGGCTCCACAATACAAACACAACCAATAATTATGAATCAGCACCAGGAACCTGAAGATGGTAGTGTGGATGAAGATGTGTGCCAGCACACAATATAGTTTTATATTTGTGTAATTTCACTAGCCAGCCAGATGCAGAGGGTTCGCAAGCCAAATGTGGCCCATTGGTCATATTTTGTGTACCCCTGAGCAAAAGAATTGTTCAATAAGACCAGAAGACAATGTTATAAAAACACTTAAGCCAGTATTTTAATAAAACATCTTGCTGACCTTGCAGCAAGAGTGGACTAAAAGAAAGTAAAAGAAACAAAATTGCATAATCTGACTCATTCACCTTGATTGGCCAGTTTTCCTTCCCTATTATTGTTAAACAGTGAATCATAGAGAGCAGCTCGTTGCTGTGCAAATGTCAAATGTTTGTGCCAAGTGATCAACCAGAGTGCTTCTCAAAGACTGACAGAGCAGCGAACCTTTGTTGTGTCTGTTTAAGATTTTACCAGCACATTTGGAAGATTGAGAAAGGCGACTCATATTGGTTGTTTACAGTCGCATGTTCGAGTAAACACTTCTGTCAGGGCTCACACTGAAATTTCTACAGGTGTGTGTGGTTTGGGGGGCATATTAAGCACATTAATATCTAATATCACAATTGGCAATACGTTATGAATAAGAAGTTGTTGAATTCTTCAGAATTAATCAATAATAAAGTTGGAACAATGTAAAATAGTTGCAGCAAACTACTTTTTGGTCAAAGCTAAGAACTGAGGAACATTCTTCCTCATAATAAGCCTTTAACGTGGGTTTAAGTCTGTTTTAAAGGTGCCTGTGATGTTCTCTAGGTGAAATGCAGGTTACTGGTCTTTAAGAATATTTATATAACAAAACTTTCACCAGCAGAGGGTAGCAACATGTCAATAGTGGGGACCATGTATGTGCGTAAGTGAATAGTGCATGTCTGCTGGACACACAATGAACTGAAATGCCTCGGTTATGCCCCTGGTGTTACATCTAAAACATTTTTCTAAAATCCACAAGGGCCCATGTATGATCACTACTTTGTCTTCAACTTCATTAGGTCATACTGTTTTCAGTGTGTCAATTTAATCTGTTAAAATCACTCTGGCCAGAAATAATTGAGTAGGTCAGCCTAGTCAATCACTGGTAGTCAGATCCTCTCTTCATAAATATATTCCAGACATGATGTCTCAGAAGAGCAGGTAGTATCACAAATGACAAGAACCATCCTGGCTTCATATTCCTCTACATCCAGGGTGGTCAACCACAGTCCGGGAGAACCTCAGTGGGTGCAGGTTTTTGTTTCAACCAATTTCCTGCTTTTAATCAAATCTTATTATTAATTAAATATTGATTTTTTTTGTATAATCACTATCAATCCAGCAATTCTCAATTCTCATTTTTTAAAGCATTTTTTAACATGTTTTTAATCCATTTCCTGTTAATAGTCACTGCTTAAGCATTCTTTGTTATTGGCACCTGTTTCTGCTATTCATTAATTATGACACTTCAAACACAATTAATAAAAGGTTTGAATTAAACACCTTGCTGAGTCTCACTTTTAACTTTCTTCTTTGTAACTTTCAATAATTTAAAACAAGTAAGCACAGAATATTATCATGGAGAATAAGTGGATAAGCAATGATATTATTGTTATTTAATTAAGATAGTGGTCAAATTAAATTAACTGAATTGGCTGAAACAAAAGCCTGCACCCACAGAGGCTCCTGGAAGTGGATGGGATACATTTGGCAGCAATTGAATATTTTGTCTCTGAAGTTGATGTGTTGGAAGCAGAAAATATGGCCAAGAGTAAGGATTTGAGTGAGTTTGATAAGGGCCAAATTTTGATAGCTAGAGAACTGGGTCAGAGCAACTCCAGAACTGCAGCTCTTGTGGGATGTTTCCAGTCTGCAGTGGTCAGGAGCTACTAAAAGTGGTCCAAGGAAGGAAAACTGGTGAACTGGTGACAGGGTCATCGGCAGCCAAGGCCCTCTGATGCAAGTGGGTAGTGAAGGCTGGTCTGTGTAGTCCAATCCAACAGAAGAGCTACTGTAGCTCACGTTGCTGAAAAAGTTGACGCTGGTTCCAATAAAAAGGAGAACATACAGTGTATCACAGTTTGTTGTGCATGGGGCTGCATAGCTGCAGACTGGGAAGGGTGCCCATGCTGACCCATGTTCATCACCAAAAGCACCTGTAATGGGCACGTGAGCATCAGAACTGGACCACGGAGCAATGGAAGAAGATTGCCTCATCCAATTAATCACATTTTCATCATGTGAATAGCCCATTTACCTGGAGAAGAGATGGCACTAGGATGCACTATGGACAGAAGGCAAGCCGGAGGAGGGTGTGTGATGATTTGGGCAATGTTCTGTTGAGAAACCTTGTGTCCTGCAATTCATGTGAATGCTGCTTTGACACATACCACTTAGCTAAACACTGCTGGTCACCAAGTACACCCCTTCATGGAAATGGTGTTCCTTGATGGCAGTGGCATCTTTCAACAGGATAATGCGCCCTGCCACACTGCAAAAATGGTTAAAAAATCGTTTGAGGAACACAAAAACAAATTTGAGGTGTTGACTTGACCTCTATATTCTCCAGATCTCAATCCATTTGAGCATCTGTGGGATGTGCTGGTAAAACATGTCCATGGTGGCCCCACCTTGCAACTTACAGGACTTAAAGGATCTGCTACTGGTGGCTTGGTGCCAGATACCACAGCATACTTTCAGAGGTCTAGTGGAGTCTATGCCTTGATGAATCAGGGCTTTTCCAGCAGTAAAAGGGGGGCCTATTAGGTGAATGGTTATAATGTTATTTCTGATCAGTTTAACCCACCTAACGGAACGTTTCTAGAATATTCACTTGTTAGGTTCTTAGAATGTTCTTGCAAAACATAACAAAACTAATATTATTTTAATGTTATTACAACATTAGCTAACCATAAAGAATGTTATAGGAAAGAAAATTGGACAATGTTCTTAGCACAAACGCTTTATGGCATGGGCACCAAAAATGGACTGTTCTTAGCACAAATGCTACATGACGTTACGAGAACCAAATTTGCACAACATTCTTAACTGGAGAGACTGCTCCGGGAACTGGAGAGAAGCGACTGGGGAAATAGGGCTGGCGACTTGGGAAATGGTGGGTAATCTGTTCCCTGTTACTGCAGGGGGAACTGGTGAACTGCTCTACGATCATCAGCTGCCTTCGCCCATGCAGTGTGTATCGGTCAGGAGAGTACAAAGAGCATGGGTGAGTCTCTCCTGAGCTCATACATGAATCCACCCCACAGAGGACTTCCGGAGACTGACTGCCCCATAACCAGGACCCAGAGGACCAGTGGTCTGGGTTTCTGCAGGGCAGTCAGTACTGGTCAGGATCTGTTCATGACCCATAAGACCAGACTGGGCCACATCTGGACCAGGTTGCCACACTGAAGGACTGGCACCATGACCAAGGAGACAGGTGACCCCAAGGTAGGCATCTGTGTACCACAGGTATCATGGGAGCTAGGAAGAGGGGGAAAAGGCAGGTGGAAGCCAAAAACACTGGCAGAACCAGTGACGTCTCAGACTGAGTCACCTGTCCCCGTGTCAGGTTTACCTAGTGGGCTACATCAAAGCACACCAGTGCCACCTGTACATCCTCCTGACCAAGTGTCACTGTAAGCCTTTACGAGCTATGCAGGAGGATCCATAATAGCGAATGGGAACCCCTCTTGCTCTAGGCAAGTGCATACAAGATCCAAGACACTAGCCTGTGACCACAAGGAATAATCATAGATTTGGTCACAAAATGTCTTCAGTTAATATGTAGGCAACCTTATCTCATTTCTTTTCTTCTTTGGCCAGTCAGCAGCCAAAGTTGCCACTGAACAACACTTGAGATAACCATGACCTAGATGACTTAGAATCTTCATAGACATTTAAACATGTCAGGGAGTGTGCAAATTGTATACAATCCAAATCCTCTACCGTGACACAAGGGGGATTAACCCTTGCCCTTGTCTCAGTAACCCTGGTGTTATATAGCTGATTTAGTTAGTGGTTTGCCTTGTTTATAGGGATACCGTGTGATTTTACTTGACGTTGACAAGTTTTGAAAACCTGTAATTTCAGATTTCCATAGGAACCATCCAGAGCATTGTGGCCTCTGCCCTAGGCTTTAGGGATATCATGTTTGAACTCCTCTGTCAATGTCTCTGATTTAGGGGCATCACACGCTGTCCTTTGGAGGAAGACTGTTCTTATGGCTAGCAGGAGAGATGACAAATGACAATGACACCATTGGTTTAGTGCACTTGAGGGAGTTATTTAAAGCCTTATCTATTTTTTGTGAAAAATAAAGGGTGCATGCTTTTGAGACTAGTGTTGCATAATTTTTATGGTATCACTTGAGGGAGACTTACTGTTTAACAGTTTAAACTATGTTTTTATTTAATACTTACCTGGGGTGGCACAGTGGCGCGGTGGTTAGCACTGCTGCTTCAGGCCTGGGGCTCGATTCCCGCCTCGGGTCTGTGTGCGTGGAGTTTGCATGTTCTCCCTGTACTTGGTGGGTTTTCTCCAGGTTCTCCAGTTTCCTCCCATCATCCAAAGACATGCTGGTTAGGTTGACTGGTGTCTCCAAATTGCCTGTTGTGTGTGTGTGTGTGTGTGCGTGCGCGCGTGCGCACCCTGTGGTGGGTTGGCGTCCCGCCCTGGGTGTCCCCTGCACCCCATGTCTCCTTCTTGCAGCCCTTAACAGGATGAAGCAGTTTAGAAAATGAATGAATACTTACCAGTTACTGTTCTGGACATCCCAGTGGCTCAACCCATAACTTCAGGCTGTTGGTAAAAGTTGAAAAGACCTGTAAAAATGAGACCTGAATCTCATTGCAGTAGCTGTTAACTTTCTGCTGATGTAAATATACACAATTAGGAATACCACTGAGGAGGAGGAAGAGCATTTCAATGGCTATTACAGATTAATTTGTTCTGAACACAACTCTGACTTTACATTATGCTTTTCACACACATCCATCCATTATCTTAACTGCTTATTCCTGGTGAGGGTCACGGGGAAACCTGGACCCCATCCCAGAGCACACAGGGCAGGGGACACCCAGGGCAGGGTGCCAACCCACCACAGGGCGCACA
>JABJVR010009187.1:0-28711 GCA_025773905.1 Chitala chitala
CTATAGTCACAGCTCAGCACTGAGGGACAGCGACCACACGACCCATACCCACCCTATTCTATAGTCACAGCTCAGCATTGAGGGACAGCGACCACACGACCCATACCCACCCTATTCTATAGTCACAGCTCAGCACTGAGGGACAGCGACCACACGACCCATACCCACCCTATTCTATAGTCACAGCTCAGCACTGAGGGACAGCGACCACACGACCCATACCCACCCTATTCTATAGTCACAGCTCAGCACTGAGGGACAGCGACCACACGACCCATACCCACCCTACTTTACAGTCACGGGTCAGTGCTGGAGAATAGGGACCACAGGACCCATATCAACCCCCACTCTACAGTCACGGCACAGCATTGGGGAACAGGGACCACATAACTCTTACCCACCCTGCACATTGAACAATGGATAGGGAGCGCAGGCAGTTGGGAACACAGACAACAATGTCTTAAACTCCAATGCAGAGTTCAGATACTCAGCCCAGAACCTCCAGGAACACCAGGAGAGTCCAGGTTTCTTTGGCAAAAGGCACAACTTCCCCAAGCAGGCACGGCAAGCAGATAAAAAGGATTCCTGAGACATTTCTAGGACCGTTTTCCCACTCTCCATAAACCAGAACACAAATCTGTTACTTATTTGTCCACAAATGATAGCTGACCTTCTGTGCCTCACTCTGCTCAAACACAGTATTTTTTCTTTTTACACTAGAGGGCCTCCAAAGCCCAGTAAATTTATCATACCAGAAAAGGCAACACAGAGACAGGGATTTGTAAAAGGGGTGTGCAGACATTTCCCAAAAATCCTTCAGAAATGCAGTTAGCACACCGGACATTTAGGTACCACTAACTTACCACAGCACATCTGCAGCAGTTATCAAATTTTAAACATTACTAAACTCCTCTTCACTCACTGTTTATGCCCCATATAATTATGGTTCTGCACTCTGGCATTAGACACTTTGCCTGTTTTGTCAACACTAAGCGAGCATCTCTACTGAACAGATAACAGGATTACATTTTCAGGTCTTCATATGACAAAAATGGGCCTTAATGAACACAAGCAAGTTGCCCCATACCAGCAGGATAAAAAAGTTACCAAGTCAGTGTGATGACAACCTTCAAAACACAAGCTAGCACTTTAACAGCAGCCATTCCATTAATCAGAAAGAACATGTACACATTTCTCTAATGTCACTTCCTGCAGAGCTAAGCTTGGTTTCATCAATGCCATACCCTGAGTAATTTCATTTTACTTTCTAGTTATGTAACTTAACAAACACTAACAACCGCAGGCAAGCACTAAAATTTTCAATGCCACTATGAAATTAACGAGTAAAAATTCTGGGGTGTTGCGATTACATAACACCAATTTATAGAAGGTCGCCGACCTGACCACTGTAGTAAATCAACAAGAGCCCAGATGGAGTCGACATTCTTGGCAATTTACTCCAAAAAAACAGTCCGAAACCACAATCATTTGAGGAAAACGATATGGGTTAATGCTTGACCTTCAAAAGTAACCAGAATCAGAACTCTTAAAACACAAAACACCGTCAGATCTGCAGAACGTTCTAACCAAGGGGTACCAGAGTCCCAAACCTCACAGCAGTAGACCAGTTTTAACCTCATTACAAAAGTGACCACGAGGGTGGATGCTGTACCACATGTGGCACCATACCTGGTTTCTTCCCCGCCGTCTGCCGTAGTTGCGCCTCACAAGTGTCTTGTAGTTCTGGTTCTTCTTTGTCAAGTAGTAATACAGGACGCAGTCAGAGACGCACTACCAGGAGAGAGAAGCAGGCAGTCATAAGCATCCAAGCAAACTTAGACAAATAAATAGAAAAAATTCAATCCACATGCTTTCCATAAACCACACATTTAGCATGGGGCTGATGGATCAGACAACCATCGGGAAATAAAACATGGGAATCCATTTTTAAAAATTTTATATATAAAAAAAAAAAAAAAAAAAAAAAAAAGTGCTCTGGTGTTTTGATGCAGTTGGGTCAAGCTGACCAGTAACATGACTCATGGATCCATTCCACCTCTTTACCGAGATGGAAACAGACAACGGTTCATTCTGCTCAAAACCTCAAAGAATATTAAAAAAAAAAAAAAAAAAGTTACAGCATGATTAATGTAATCTGAGAGACCTTTTAACAGCATTCATTTACCCGACATTAATTTATGTTGGCAAAGCTTCTCACCTTTCTCTCCAAATATGAAGCGATGAGCCCAAAGTTTTTTGGATGCTGTACGAACCTAAGAGGGGGGAGAAAAAAAAAAAAAAAAAACAGCTCGGCTTGTAAACACGTCAACTCAGCTCAGCAGGGAGCAGCACACTTTGAAAATACGCAGTTAGCACACACTGGCGATCTTCACGCTGTCCCTGAGCACACAACGATTCTCCACAGACGTGTGCATAATGCACCAGTTCTAAGTGTTTAATACCGCTTCCCCACCACTCTCAAAACTCCTTGAATTCCCTCCCTCTTCCAAGACTGCCCAGCATAATCCACACATTTGGCAACTGAAATTGCCATCGAATATAACTGTTTAAAATATATATATCCTACAAAAACAGCTAAAGCGCAAATTGTTACAAACACAGGACAAAGGTTACTGAACCTGTGAGCTTGGTTTAAAAAAAATTACTTGGATTTCATGGAATAAAAGATTTAAATGGAACAAGATTAAGATCAGCTCTGCTCAGAGCTATCTCATGAAATCAAAATATCACCAATGCAGACCATTAGTGAGAACAATGCGAGGTAAAATGGGAGTCTTTGGCTTTTACACAGCTGAATAGTGCCAGTTTTAAAGGTTACTTTCACTGTGACATTGTACCTAAAAAATTTCTTATTGCATGCCTTTTGTATTGTGTCAGCAATTTTTTACGACTGCAAGAGGTCCAAAACAACGCCTTAAAACTTGCAGGATCTGACCTCGTTATCTGCTGCAGACATTGTCAGCACGTACAGATTGAGAAACTGCTGGCAAAGATACTTCGCTTTGGAGCAACATGAGAGGCAGACATCACCTGTAGTTAAATACTGGTGTATGATGTCTGGGAAACAGGTGAAGGCGTCTTACTTTTGGCACGGGCAGGCTACATGTGCACCTTGGTCATAAATGGGTGTTCACTGTGAGAATTACCTGCCAGGTACAAACTTATTTTGTCTGATAAGAAGGACCAGCTTCTCAACAGACATCTTTTCTCATCTGGCTCAAGGCCGGTCTGATGAGTGGCGAACTCTGGCTACATTATTCAATGTTGTTTGTAAAGCACTTTGGAGTTAAAGCTATAACCAACAGAGTGCTGACGGCACAAACCACGAAAACTACTTATTCGGTCACACCTTTACGTGCCCATACTCACTTCTCCTTGAATATCTCCTTCTCATGCTCGGTCCAGACATTCATGAACTGCCGGGCCTTATACACCTTCATGGGGTCGTCCATCAGGCCGTTCATGTTGATGAACTTGACCCGCCGCTGCTCAGAGTCGAACATCATCGGTGGAATGACAGACAGCTGACGCATCTGCTTTTCGTTGTTCTGGTGGATTGGGTTTAATGCATCACTTAACTCCACAGGCAATCCACAACCAACATAATCGTAAAGCTAATCTAAAAACTGCTCAGCAATACTTAGGTGTATACAAACATCAACAACATGTTCACCTAGGAAACGCAGAGTCATTGTCTGGGACCAAACACCCCCCCCCCCCCCATGTATGCAAAGTTGCATGGAGAATCCAGCAATGACAAAGAAAGTGCTCCATGTATATACAGCACTTTTATTAGCAGCCAGCAGCACAGGCACCATGTAGGTGGGCAGCTATAAGGCATCCATACATTTAACAGAGGTTGTCAACCCCATACCCTGGGTACACCACCCTGCCCCAGGCATTTCCATCTGGTTGTAACTGCGTTTGGGAAGAGACAAAACCACTCAAGTCAAACACAGTGTTTTTAAGTTCCCCTTAGCCAAAATTACTACTGACCACCCTGCTCAACAACACACTGCATTCCTCACTTATACCAGTCTTCCCAGAGACAAGCTCTGTCTCTTCTGAAAGTGACTCAGTCAGGGAACATCCCAAATAAAAAAAAATAAAATGTACCAGAAAGAACTTTTAATAAAAATAACTGCAGTAATAATTTCCTCATCATCATTATATAAAGGTTAACTTGACCTAGCCACATTCCTTTCTTCATGCCAACTGATAATATTTAATGTATGTGCAAAATAGGAAAAAGACACTGTAAGAATAATGTGAAATTACATCATTTCTTCACTTTTATTAGGCTGAGAACTGCTGCTCCGCTGCCAGCCGTGCTGTGCATTATTCAAAGCATTGTTAAGTGACACATTAAAAACAAAACAGAAAAAAAACATTTAACTAAATATTCGTGATATATATATATATTTTTTTTTTCCCCGTCAACAAGGATAGCTTAATGAAGAAAGCATGCAGGGGAAAATCATAATATTTAGTTAACTGTCACTTTAACGCAAAGCCTATAACAAATCTGGATGCTTCATTGAAGACAATTCAGACTCAGTACCTTGTTAATGTTACAGGTCTATATACACTACTCTGTATAGCTACTTCAGAACCCACTGTGCCTATAGCTGGGATATCTTGCCTCTACATATTCAACTTGAACAGCTAAAAGGGTGTTTTAATAAGCATTATGCTACAATAAACTGGACCTCTCTCAACCAAAAGAGTATAAAGAAATGCAGTTGTACAAACTGCACCATACTTCATTAAACAAACCAGCATGTAGACTATCTGTATTCATGGATGAAGAAAACTATTTTAAAAAATAAAAAAAAAAAAACTCTGAAAATATGATGGAACAACTTACCTCCTGTTCTGAGAGCCCATCAATAATTTCAGAAATTTCATGCTCGCTTCGAGCTATGGTAGCAGAGAGGCCGGTTCCACGCTGGCCAACCCTTGCAAAAAGAAAGGGAGAAGTATGCAAGGATATTCAGGGCCAATTCTTGCAATTTTAAATGAATTACATGTCAAATCCATAAGCAGACACTCATAAACCTATGTGGAATACAATGGAGGGGGTCATTCATCCAAGCCGGCACGGGGCAGCCCTGAACAAGCTTCTACAATTTAAAATTTCGGCTTTAAGAATGCGGCTTGAAGAAAGTCTGAAGCACCGGTGCCACAGTCTTGAATACAACAGGCATTTCACAGACTGCTGAAGCCAGCCCCTTCTGCTTATTAACAATGAGATACAACCATAAGGCTGTGATGCACTTAACTCCAGTGGACTAGCACAGAAGAGCAAAGGTTATATGCTTCCCAGCTGCATGTTACTGAATGGCCTGTTCTCTTGAGAACCTGTTTTGCCAACTTGAGGAAAGTACCAAGTCAGACGACTGTTTAACGATACATTTCCTTATGTTATAAATCAACACAAACCAGCCTTTACAGAAAAAAAACGTGGTTTTTATGAGACGCTTAAAGCAGCCAAGGCTGCTGAATATTGTTATCGTTCACCAAAGTGGCAGTCATTAACAGGTGTCCCTGACCGCAGTTACCATGCGTTTCTAAAAAAAGGCCTGTGTATGACCTGCTTTGGGATTTCAAGGAAAACCCACACCAGAACCATACCAAGAACGTTCTGGGGACGAACTGTGTCCCAGAGACGCCCAGTGTTCAGGGCACAGCGCCGAGCAATTGCTTCACTGTGCCCTGATGCCAACTGAGTGTGCAGCTGCATGAGCATACCCATGATTTTGGAAGGGGAGGGTGCAAACTCTTACTCAGACCTCTTCCCATTTCAGCTACTGAAATTACCATTCTATGCTTTTTCAGTCCCTCCTGGGCCATGACTTCCCCTATTCCAGCAGACACATGCACTAAACTCCGGCTATATCGAGGAAACAGGTTTGCGAAACACATGGCAGCAGTGTGTGCTCCAACAGCACCGCAAAACTTCCCTTAAAAAGTTCTCTTGCTAGCTTATACGTGTTGGAATGTCTGTAACAGCCAGCCCATCGGGGAGGCCACCAGCAGGGCGTGAGGAGGTGGACTGATTGCACTCACCTCTGGAAACGCTCCTGCTGCTCCCGCTGCTTGCGGATCTCGGGGAACTGCCGCTCGTAGTACTCCCGCGTACGGCTCTCCTTGGCCTTGCGGCGTGGATTATTCTCCATCCGCTCCACTTTCTTCTCCCAGGCCTCCATGAGCTGGTCGTAGCGCTGACAGATCTTCTGCTCCTGGGGAACGGCCCCGCCAGAGAAGCCCGTTACCGCACAGCAGAGCCTGGGAGGGACGGTACCCTGCACCCCCCCACACCATCACCACCACCACCACCACCACCAGCTCCACCTCCCCTCCACATACTAAGTATAACCCTGAGCATACCGGCAACCACCCTTAGCACTTGAGTGAACTTTCCCAATTTCAGAATGTAAAAAAATATATTAACAGGTTTAAATTCCATTAAAACACATTCTCAGCAGACTCAGTGAATACACAATATAACCCTTACTGAAACTTGTGTGTGTGTGTGTGTGTGTATATATATATATAAATACATCTAAGCATACCTGCCCCCAACAGCACTAAAGAGGAAAAATGTAGGAAAACACTGAACACAGCGGACCAAGAGTTAAAGGAGTGTTTTTCGAGCATAGGGACAATGCTGCCTTGTTTCCACTCTCCAGTGAGAGCTCAAACAATTCACCTTCCTCTTGGCCTGTAGCCACTCTCCCTCTGCCATTGTTCTGAGGTCCGACTGCCCGCGCCAAAAGCCAACAAGAGCCGAGGATCTTGAGTTTCTAAACTATACCTTCTTAAAATGGAAAAACGCTTCCACATGTGGCGGGTGCTATATTTTTAGGCGAGGGCTCTTGGTGGATACGGATAAACCATGAGCAAACACAACAGCACATCGCGCGCCTGACATCACGAAACCTCACTGGTGTCACATGACCACATCAAGCAGGACATAAGACTCTGTAAAAGCCCCCAGGGTGGGGGGGGGGACTGCTTTTCTGTTCACGTGCCATAGCATACTGCCAATGACCAGGACAGTGATAAAAATGTACGAGAATTTAATCGCGTCACTTTCAGCCGTACAGGTGTCGCACATATTTGCAAAAAGGCCAAATATTAAAACTGCAAAAAAGATTGAGGAAAAAAAAAAAAAAACATCTCCTTTCCTCCTTCTTATTTCTTTTTTCTTATCCCATTGACATTTTTTGGCCTTGCCTTAGCTCCAGTTAATTATGGGCTATTCTTTCACAGTCCTCTCTATTCTCCTGACATAGTTTAATTCTGTAGAGTAGTTAATCTTTCTGGCAACCATGGGCTGTACTGCAGGGTGTAACCACCTCTCTAACATTTTATTTTTTTATTGGCTGTACTGTGGCTTATTGTTGAACCGAAGTACATTTTGTATCTTCGTAAACACTCGGTTGCATATAAATGGAGATTTTCTTGAGTTGGTATACCATCGTCGTGTACGCTCTGTGTGTGTTGATGTACGCACACACAATACACACACACACACACACAAGCTTGAAAGGTCCAACTTATCAGTGTCTCAAAAATGAATGTTCCTTACCCTCTGTTTACGTGCATGGTTCCTCCTCTTGAAGAAGAGAATTAGCTTTTTTCTCATCACCTGGTTACTAAAACACAAGATTATTGTTTATTGTTAAAAACCTGGAAAATCTTTTAACTGCCTCTCCACTATCTGTAAATAATGTTTTTCAGACACTTTCAGATAAATCATATATCAAAACAACTATTACATTCTGGTGCAAAAAAAAAAAAAAAAAAAAAAAAATTGCAAAGAGCAGTTGCATTGTGAAAACAGTTTTAGTAGTGATTTCTGCAGGGGAGGTCATTGGTTTTAGAAAGCTAATGCATATACATTGTGCCTTCGTGAACATAAAGGATAACAGAAACAAAGGGAAAAGACTGTTCACTGAAACCAAGCAGCTGGTCAAAGGATGGCTCACCTTTATTAGTGCTAGGGCCTCACTAACATCCCAAAAAAAAAAAAAAAAAAAAAAAAAAAGTACTATCTTGAATCTGAATAGTTTCAGTTGTCTCTATGATTATAAAGACTGCAATTTGAAATATGGGAAACCTATGGCCCAGTAACAGGTGAGAGAACTCACACTCACACTCACACTCACACTCACACTCACACTCACACTCACACTCACACTCACACTCACACTCACACTCACACACCTACCTATGAGCATTGTTTGGTAAACCTAACATCTTTTTTTTCCATTAGGTTACTAAATTCATATGCTGTTGACTGCCATTTCCAGTGAGATTTCATTTATGGTGGATTAAACAGATAATGGCCAAGTCCAGACATGTTGCCACCATCTCCCACTTTTTTGTTTTCAGAACAAAAAAAAAAAAAAAAGATCCTGCTCACTTCTCTTGCATAGCCACAAGTTCAAACCCATTACTTAGCAAACCAACCAAAATGAAAGATCCCCCTAATGCACAAAAGCTGTGTTCCCAGATTCTCTTAGAATCTAACTGTAAAGACAGACCATATGTAAGTAAAGAACTTTAAAACACATTTTGAATGCGATTAACATAACTACATCTGTTATTTAAGTACACTGTGTCATAATAACCTGCCAAGTTTAACCGGAAAGAAGCTGCACAAAGGACATTCTAAAGCTGGCTGTGATTGGGTGTGAGCAGCCAATGGAGATGAGCCTTTATAAAATAGACAGACAGCACTGGCTAGCAGCTGTAGACAAGGCAGTCGGCTAGGAAACACATCCCACCATCTCACTCTGGGCACACACTTCCTGTTTACATTCCTTGGCTTAGTCATCTTAGTCACACACTCCACACCACCCCACTTTGTACACGGGCACTCAAATTTGATGTGCACCACAGGACCGACCAAAAAGCAACTCAACACAAAAATGGCTAAAGTCAGGGCCCATTCAGACACTGCACGTACGCGCATACACACACACGCACACATCCTGTGGCAGACAAGCATGTGCTTCACACCATATATAACCAACATTCCTGATCCTTCATTTGTTACTTAACATGTAGATTATTGTCTTTTCCACTTGCAACAACATTTAATGTTGTCCCTGTTGAACTAAAGTATAGCATTAAAACCACACTTACGTTTTTATGTTGTCATGGTAGACTTTTGTATCCGATGGTTGATTATAAAGTGGCTGGAAAAAAACAGAAAGGTGGCAATAAAAAGATATGTATCAATATAATGAAGCAGGACTCAAAACTTAATGCTAATAAATGGTACTGAGCTCTCACAGAGCTAACGAGCGTTGAGTCGCTTAACAGAAACACAGCACAACAAAATCAAAAACTTACCAACTCCACCTTTGGACCGAGCCCTTCAAATATCTTGTGCGCTTCTTCAGCCTTTTTCTGCATGGCGGAGGAGAGACATTAATGTTGGACATGGACACAGTCATGACCAGGAGCCCACAGTGACCTGCTTGAATAACACTAAACACCGACACATTTGACATGTGTACTCTTCTATACCAATCAGGATTGAGGATTACTGCTACACTGTCTACATGCATCACTCGCCAACATCCTTCTTTAAAGTCTAAAAAATTTATAGGCCAGCCTCTTCATGACACAGAGTGCTTGTTCTCCTCAGCATACAAAGGCTTGTTTTGTCTCCAACAAGCTCTCCTGGAATCCAATTTCCACAGCATCCGGGCCATAACTTCTCCCAGAGCAGCTGAAATCTGGGAGCAAAATGGCGACAGATCTCCTGACCCAGCCAAGGCCAAGTGCATTGGGGAGCTATAACAGGAGACAGCAGGCTACATGGCATTTCGTTGCATGCTGCAGAGAGAGAGATGGATGACTGCGGCGCTTCGTGAAGAAATCGCTCATTTTGAGATGGCAACGCTGGCTGTGCGTGGCCTGATTAACTTTGACTGTTCTCTTCTGCAAAACAACAAAGCCAGATTTCTGTGCTTCTGAGCAGCTTCCATCTGAACTAGAGAACTTTTATGGTAAAACATCAATAACTAGTAAATAAATAAAAAAAAAAACTAGTAATTTAATTAAAAAAAGTAGCTCTTTTATTGTTTTCAGACATGGACATTGCAGTGGGAGAAAACTGCAATGTGTACACACATTACTGAAATATTGGGGCAGGGGGAGTCCACCCCCAATGCTGACACCCTTATGTTGAACACCCCATGGTTCCTACATCCCTCCAGATATAATACAAAACTATGTATTGATCATCAGTTTGTATATTACTGCTAGACTGCTCCATAACATTAAAGGACTACTCAGCTAGGAAGTCCTAAGTAACAAAAATTTTAATTGTTGAAGGGTACAGGCATTTGCCAATTTTATCCTCATTAATGAGCTGTGTGGACCCTACAGAGGGAAGAGGTTAAGATCTGTACAGGAAGCTACACTTCACTGACTTCCTGCCAAAATGTTGACAAAGAGCCAGCGAGTGAACAGGCAAGTGAGAGAGAGAGAGAGAGAGAGAGAGAGAGAGAGAGAGAAATGAACTGCAGTAACCCAGAGCTTGCTTGAGCTCTGTCCCCGCCTGTGTCTCCCCCCCCCCAGGCAACACTCCCAACCCTCCCTCCCTCAAAACACACAAACAACACTGTACAGGAACTTCAGCAGCAGCAAGAGTCAATTCAGAACAGAGGCACTATCGATGTAAGAGAGGACTATGTGGAAGCACACACGGATGCTTGTTATATAATAAAACAGAAAAAAAATGCATGTTTTCCATTATTTAAGATGCAATAAAGTCTGTACAGAAGTACTAAGGCACAATACAAGCACTTTGACACAAGCAGTATGAAAAACACTATCCAAAGCACAATAAAATATGCTGCAAGTCTAACAACATGACACTTAAAAACAACTTTCTTATTGACAAATTCATACAGTGCACATGGCTTACAGGCCATGCAACTCATTAATGCTGCAGCTCAGTTTAACTCCCACGAGAGAGAGAGAGAGAGAGTGTGTGTGTGTGTGTGTGTGTGTGTGTGTGTGTGTGTGTGTGTGTAAAAAATGGGTGTGCTGTGGGACAGGCCCCACAGTGCGAGCTGGGCCGGCTCACAAACTCACCCTGTTCTCATCGTAGATTATCTGCACGATGCTGCGGTGCTTGTGCTCCACAGGCGGAGGGGATACCGGCTTTTCTGGTTCCACGGGCTTGGCCGCTTCTTCTTCCAATTGTTGCTAAGCAACACAAAAAGACATAGTCAAAGTGCATTAACGACTACGCAAGTATATATTAACATTTGAGTTTGTAATACAATGATAAATGCCACTTTTAAAAACTGCATTCAAAAGCAGGAAACAGTAAGTCACTCTGTTCAGTAGCATCTGAAAACACATGGGCTGCCACTAATAGTAGTAACAAACTGAACACAAGGCAAGCAAGCGCAAAAATACACAAACGACATTAAGACTTGGTCGGCAGTTGGTAGAACTGTACTCTTGAGTATATGCAATAGCAGTCTTCCATTTTTCAAGCCATGCCATTCATCTGAATGCTCTGCCCGGTGTTTCTGTTTATCTAATAATGTGTAACACAAAATCTGGTGGGAACCCCTCATATAAATGTACGTGTATGGTAGTGAAAATTTAAAGCCCTGAAATTCATCAAACGTTCGATGCTTTGGGGGTCCTGAAGATACTCAAACTACAAGGATTAAATCCCTGCGCAGCAGCTGAAGGCACGTCTTTGTGCGGCTGCTGCTCACCTGCTTCTTCTTTAGCTTGAAGATCTGCTGCTCCACCTTGGCAATCTCTCGGTCCACGCGGTCCATGCTCTGGATGAGCTCCTCCTTAGACAGCTTGGAGGGTGAGGTGTCCTGCTCGTCTCCCACGTGCTGAGCGCCGGGGGATGACGCTTCCGCCTTCACGCTGAACTGCGCCTCCTGGAACAGAGTGGCAGCGTCACACCTGGTCTCAACGGCCACCTCACGCCCTAATAAATCACACCTCTGCCCTGGAGGAGGGCTGCCTCACCTTCTTGACCTCCCCTGCCGACCTCAGGCCATCCTGCACAGCATGGGGTAGGGGCAAGACAACACCCCCAACCGGGCCGCGTGTGAAATGGGCCTCGGAGACACTCTCGATGCGAGGGCGCTTCGACTCCAGGGCCTCGTGCTCGGGCGGGACGGACGTGCCATGAAACTGCTGCTCGTAGCCGTGCCTCCGCTCTGGGGGTCTGTGGGGGAAGGGGGCAGGACAAATCCAGACAGCCGTTGAGTCAATGTGGCAGCTTCAGGGCCGTCCGGCGCAGACTGAGCACTGCACCCTGATAACGCAATCGACACTGAAAGGAGTGGGGAGCGAGGTTACCCATGTGCGAGCGAGAATATTCCGACTTTTGTCCTCTCCTGAGCTGAATGACTGTGTTGATAAAAAGCACCGGTTAGTGGCTGAAGTCAACCGATGGGGAAGCATTTAAAATGACGCACTTAAACGTGAAAGCATAAAAGACCCACCCGCGTCACGAGTCCAGTTAATACAGAGGATAACCTCATGCCCAGGATTCGCAGCAAGGGCGAATCGCTCAGCTAGCGGATGGAGCAGTTACCTTTCGGCTCCGGGGTGAAACTCAGACAGCAGGGATGGACGTCGCCGCTGCTGCTGCTCCGGAAGGTGCGTACGGTAGTCTGGGACTCCAAACTCCTGCACAAACAGCAGATAAAATGGGCCCAGTCAACAACTCCAAAGGCCTACACAGTGGGTAAGTGCAGCAGGCTGACACACAAGAGCGGCACGCCAAACATTCGTTTTGGTGGTTTGACGTACCACAGATATTTATCACCAGAAATATGCTGTTTTATCACAAGCTGTAAAACTTTTACTGTCCCAACTGCTCGGCCTGTCTCCTGGCTAAACTTCAGACGCGAAATTCAGCCACAGTTCAAAATTTCCCGAATTTGTAACACTTTCAAACAATAACTGGTAAAACCATCAACGCTAAAGGAAAATGCGAATATGTGCAATTTTACGTTGCACTGTTATGCATATTGTGTGATAATGAGTATCGTTGATATCAAGAGCATGCTCTATATTTACTAGTGATGGCTGAAGTTGGCCCTTAAACATTTCACATTGCATTTAAGAAGGCCTATTACATCCTATTATCCCCAAAGAATGTCTTTTAAGGCAACAGAAAAACACCCCCCCTCTTCCACCTTTACCCAGTCACTCAGTCAGTCAGCTAAACTTTAAAACAAAAAGGGGACCATCCCACACAGGTTGAGCCTCTTATGCTGACCTTTGACTCAGATAAAAATGCCGATATAGGATTATTTTACTGCATTACCTTTATCCACCTACAGGTTTCACATTTGTGTTATACTGAATTCCTTTGATGTGCGAATGAACGAGACGGGAAGCCTGCAAACTAAACTCCCACTACAGCCCTTAGTAGATTCTGCTGAAAGTAAAGGCAACTTCATGTTTAAAATTTATATGAAATTTAATAATTAATATAAAATTACAACTGAATATTACAATAATTCAGCCAACAGCTCGATCTAGGCAACTTAATGCAAGTCTGACTAAGAACATGAAACAGCATTGCCTTTGACGCTAAAGGTATGGAACTTCCACCCTGACACAGGGGCGTGGACTGCATCTTCATGAACAGCAAATATAACTGATCACCAACTGTCGTTTAACCAAATGTGCTTTTGTAACCTAAAAAAATAATAATAAATAAATAAATAAAATATCCTTAGTTTTTACTTGTAGTAGTACAAAAGGAAAGAATTTGTCTGAAACATTTACCTGAGATAAATTTTACTTCTGAACAACTCTAACAAACTACATTTTTGCAACAGAATTTTCTTTAAAAAATGCTGCTCAGCATTCAAACCGACACTTACCACACCAGTCCTAATAAACTGGACCTCCTAAATGTTTGAGTAATTTAATAGAGCAGTAGTATTATGACAACATTTCCTACATTTCTATTCAGTATCTCATGCTTAAAATGCCTAACAGCCAAAGGGCACAAAAAACTATGCAGGTCCACAAGAGAAAAACTCTCAATTAAAAATACTCTTAAAGCCAACTGGAGCAAAACTCACATCAAACCACAAGAGAGCTGTAGCTACAAACATGCCAGCATGCTCTTTTCACAGTATTTTGAACTCAGTCAGTATACTGACTTGTATTTAGACAAATTTCTAAAAAAAAAAAAAAAAAAAAAAAAAAAAAAAATTTAATGCCTGGCCTCACTGCCAGTCTGGTGGTGGCTTCATTCTAATCCTTTTATAACATGGTTTGGAAGTCTCTGCTTCCTCTCGCAGGACATGGCGGACATAACTATAGGACTTCCTTCGCCAAGCTAAGAGAAGCAAATCGACCATGGGACTAAATGGAGGAACTTCCAGAAATATGCCTAGGCTGCTGGGTCTGGTGCCCAACCACAACACAACACCTTCCTGTTAATATTGCCATTAAAAGGCCGACGCTGACACTTCATTGTGACATTCTTTATGCCTGTCAATTTACAAACATTCGAACTCACATAAAACAAGGACAATCACCAAATTGCTTCAGCAATAATGAAGCAGCATTGTTTATCAACTGCTGCCATTTCTCAATACACCATTACACAAGTGCTAACGCCCGGACTTCTGCCATGACGCAGTCTACTTGCCGGCTGACGTGCGGTGCCGAAGGTGTACTGGACCGTGTGGGGTGGGTAGCGGCTCTGCTCGCTGCTGAAAGCCGCCTGGCTCGTCGGGTACCCCGAGTTGGACATCCTGGTGTGGACCGGGGTGTGTGTTTAAGTGAGAATCAACACCAAAGTGGGAGCATGGCTCGAGACACACACCACCTGGAAAAGGAGAAAACAATAAATGAAAATAAAATCACATCAACTCCCACATTCACTGCACTGTGAAGGCTACAGAGATGAGGGCTTAGTGAGCGATGGTACGGGGAGCTGACAAACACAGTAACAATGGAGGAGACTAGAGATATAAAACATGCATCATCTTAGGTTGTACTCAATGTTTTTGGGCCTCAATCATTGCATTTATGACAAGGGAAGAACGCAGAAAATTCCTCCCTCCCAAAAGACACAACATCCACCTGAACAAGTCACAAATCAGCAGGAGTGGGGGGGGGGCACACTCCACAGTGACTCAGCTGTTTATTCAGAGCTCATTCATACACAATGTTAAAGATGGGGACCTCAATGTCAAGCATTCTCTTCATTGCCTGGCTCTAACAAAGGCCGTCTGTTAACTCCATGCCAATACACTCACTGACCTTGGGATCAGTGCAGGAGAGGACCCGCGCTTCACCCTAGTACACTTCACAACCTGATCAGATGACAGGCCAGCACGGCGCTGAGAAACGAAGCTTTGAAACAGAAACTTAAATAAATTAAAACACGAACAAAGCCAATTGCTGGTCCTGTCTCTGGTGCAGCAAAAGCATCATTGTTGCCCTGTCAAGTCTTTGTCATCTCTCTGACAATCGATGAAGAAGAAGAAAAAAAAAAAAAAAAGGCAAATAAGATACCGGAGAAATCCAGCAGTATCTCCTATGCAAAGTGTCAAGAACAACTGGAATATTCACTATGTACTGATACTGATATTATCAATACAAACATATGAGCAAGAAAACAAAAACAACAACAAATACTGCACTTGGCTTAAAAAATAAAAACTAACCATTAAAAAGTCTCTTGCTTTAAATCTCAGCTTGGCTGCCAGGCGCATCCTTGAGCAAGACACAAATGCTAGCTCTTTGGGTACCGCGTGCTGCAGCCCACTGCCCACTGCCCCCCCCCCAGGGGATGGGTAAATGCAGAGAACCAATATTGCTGTAACATGCATGTGAAATGTTGTAAAATGCTTTGGACAAAAAAGAATCTGCTAAATGATTAAATGCAAGTTAATCCAATATCACAAACCTCACTTCAAAAAAGCAAAGGGAGACAATAAAAGGGGGTGAGAGTCTTATTACTTTATACGTGCTTTCGTGAATGAAGTTCTTATAGAGAACTAATACCTTAACTCCCAAATTTGTACCACAACGCAAACGTTAATGGGGGCTGCAGCAAGGTGGAGCTCTGTGGCACAACTGGAACAAATATGACCAGTAACAGCTTCAAACCAAGCAGCAGGCTCTTCTTCCCACAATACAGAATATTACAGCACAACATCTAAGAAAACAACAAACACCATCTAACTTTCAAGCCTATCTGCACTGGTTTCTGACCTAACAATTTTACACCATAACAAGCAGACAGTCCCAACCCCAGTGTTTTGGACATAAATGTTGTACTAAAACACAGCATTGTCTTAACTTCCTTATTCTAACACAGCTGCTGCAAGCTATCTTGAAGAGAAAAAAAAATGCCAGTTGAATAAAGAATAATCAGTTCACGCTTCAGGGAGAAGAGTTTCCCAAGAAGTGGCAGACAACCGTCATGTTATCATATGGTTTGGTCCTTGACTTGTTTTCATGAATGCTTTGAGCCATAGAGTTTGTTGCGCTGCCAACACGTCCCAGCCATGTGAAATAAAGAATATGTCAAACATCTGTTGTGCGAATGTCATTCACATCGCGACTGGCTGAGGAAAAAAAAAAATGTGTGGGGGGTGGGGCGATAACATTTATGAGTCACAACTGCAAGCATGTCACATGCCAACATTTCACAACACTATTTCTGTTAAAAAAAAAAACTTTAAACAAACAGGCTCATTAAAAAAAATATATTAGCAGATCAGCACAACAGAGATAAGCCTGAAAGATGGACATTACAGAACCTCTACCCTGTAACATTAACTTCCCTAGATAGAAGATAACAGTATATTGCTCTTTACAAAAAAATAAAATAAAAAAGGAACCTCCACACAACTTCATGCATTTGGTAACCTATCAATGAGACCAAAAAGTCTATTTAACAAGGGCACAAATCATACACCCGTTTCATAAATCCAAAACCTCAGCCACAACAGGCAAAGCACATCTCCAACAAATGTTATGACCTACAGGACATATGGTAACACAAACAACAATGCGGATCTATGAGGGGGGGGAAGGTGTACACCTTCCACAAACATTTCTATCCGTTGCTCTGCTCCAATAAAGTAGAACTCGAGTCAAAAAAAAAAAAAGAAGGTAACCATGGCAATACTTCACATCCAGTGACTAAGAAATTATTTTACAGATGTCTGTAATGGGCATTTCTGCAGGTATGGACAGGAGAGGCATGATCTTTGTATTCTTTTGTTTTACCACCCCCCAAAAAAAATATACGTCTTAAATTGCATACTGATCAAGTCACAACTAATGTGAGGGAAGTTACTCAATATGCAATCAAGTCCTTCGAGAAGACCCTTCTCTGTACTAAAGATACCACCCAGAGAAATACAAACCAAGCATACTAACTGAAAAATGAACCTATAGAAACAACCAAAACACCACAAACTGCAGATCTGATAACCAATGATACCACCTCTATGAACAAACTCTTTCTGACAAAGCAGACCTACAGATTAGCGTTCATAATAAACTGCCAGAGCAGCAGAGTAAACAAACCTTTAATCAAACTCACAGTGTGGTAAGCTGACCTTCTACAAGTTCATTTAATTTTTTTTCTCCCAAGTGTCCAAGAAATTACTGTAATAATTACAGATGATACACCAAACTAGTACAGAACAGGAAATTATATAGCTCCATTATAAACTGTGTATTCTATAATATTAGTATGCTCAGGAGGGGCTGGGTAGCCAGTTGACCTTGGGCCCCAGGAGGTTTTTTTTTTTCCCCTCCACACTGGAGTTTTTGGTTCCTCTCCTCCATTGTCTAGCTTCATCTTTAACTTCATTCACCCACCCATTGTTAATTCTGTAATATCTGCAATTTCTTTCTGTAAAACACTTTCAGGTAATTTGTTGTGTTTATATAAAAATAAACCAAACTGAAAAGTTCCAACTAAGTTAAGCAATACATTTTCCATGTTCTTCATCTATAATGTATGTTCTCCTACAACAAAGTGCCCCTAGACAATGTTTCCTCTTAAAAAAAAACAAACAAATAGCAGTACCAGTATTTTTTTCAGTGAAGCCTTACTTCAAAAGGGTAGCTGACACTGAGTGCAATACATCCCTTTTAAGTGACAGGATACAATACATTTCAAACCACATTTGATGTTGAATATAATTTAACAAACGAAAACACTCTCCCAGATCTGTTTATGGAATATAAAAACGACATCATAAATGTATACAGAAAACTATATGCATTACTTACGTCTGTAAAGAGAGACTGTATGGAGAGCAAAAATATTGGCACCTCAAATTAATCTGACATTAACTTGTCACTTCACAGAAAATGTCGGTCTCTTGTAATGGCTAAAAAGTGTCACAGCTCATCGCAGATTAATGAGTTTCCAATGCAAATTTTTCAGGACTAATGCGACCACTCCATTAACATTTTCCATGCAAACAGGACTGCACATAAAAGTATTTCGCGTCGCTAAGTATACAGCTAAAATGATTACTACCATCACTATCATGCTATATATTTTCACACAGACCGAATTTTAACGTGTAGTCAAACAACCAAAATATATAATCAACAGTTCAATTATTATTTCATAACATATAAAACCCATCACAAACGTTTCCCTTAAACATAACTGTAAAGCCGTTCCCTGATAATACCAGGGGACTACAAGGTCATTATAAAACTACATTTAAGCACAAGTTTCCAAATTACAGACATTTTAAAAGAATCCAGACAGCGACAAAGCTGTCAAACTAATACTCACATATGCACCCTTTTCTTTTTTTTAAACACAGACCCTACTTTGACCAAACTCGTTCGGCTACTGTAACGTTCCCACGTGAGCCATTGACAAATTCATCAAAAATTGACAAATTTCCTGTGGTATGGGTTTCTTGATCGGAAGTATAATGCATTTACATCATGCAAAAGCAAGCAAAAAAAGCAATACACAGTCTGCAACATACCAGCAAGTTAATAAATGTTGACGCAGATTTAATTAACCTGTATAGTTCTGAATCCGCTGACTACTTTGACACATATTTAACTACTCCTTTCACTTTTGGAGTACATAAATTATAGCACGTAGCAACGTTTTATATTCGTGAAAGCTTCTTGAATGAACACTGATAGGTTCCGTCGACTTGCGTAGCACCATGCTATACAACACTTAAGTTTTTTTCCCCCCTCCTGAACAAATGTTATTGGAAAGCAAGCGTTACAGGTCGCATTTAGTCCAAATGTGGGGCATATGCTAGCTAATTCACTACATCACAAAATTGTACATAATATCTAACATGGTAATCTATATCAAGAGCCCGTCAATATTATTTCTTTTCTAAGTATATATCCGATATTTAACAAATACACGTTGCAAATTATTTGCTTTCCAAGAAATGGAGGAAGATAAATTTCACGCAACAACGTAAGCTAAAATACTTCACCTTTACATCCACTACCC
Source organism: Chitala chitala (assembly GCA_025773905.1). Lineage (NCBI taxonomy): Eukaryota > Metazoa > Chordata > Actinopteri > Osteoglossiformes > Notopteridae > Chitala > Chitala chitala. Next base: position 19,538 of record JABJVR010009187.1, read on the forward strand.
GTGCGCCATCTTGCAAAGAGTCCAGCCCGCAGCTAGCACACGAACGCCACAATTTGCAATTGACTAAGATTACAGTAACGCTTTGTACTCTCGTGCAAAATAGCTAAACAAACACTCACCTCATTTTATATTAAAAAACCTAAAAACTGTAAAAACGCAGAGTCTGTCTTGTGTTTCAGTCAGATGTAAAATCCGTAAACGATAGACTGTACGAACGTTGCGGACAGCGAGCTGCGGCACACTAGGCTAGCCGTTGTCCTTGCAGGGACATAAGAGTTTATGATCAAATAAGACGTGTATTCGTTGATAACAGGTATATGTTGCAAACCAATTAATGTTTTAAATTAAAAGCGAAGTAGTAATATCCAATAATACTATGGCTATAGACAACGGACTATTACATCTGTCATTGTTCTTATGAACCAAGCAGGACAACTTGGTGTGACAATAATATCTTCCCCACAGATGGTACAAAGTTTCTGAGATCCTTATCCCGCCTATATCTGTCATTAGATTTGTCCGAAACGATATATCTCTGCTGTTAAATGGCTGGTTAAGATGTCCAATACAATAAACAAGGGAGATTCATTTTAGTGTTATTATGACCGTGACCGAATTTATGTATCATGTCTCAGGTGGTATTCTCAAAAAAGCCTTTCAAAATTATGCAACTTGGGATCAGTTCTATTTTATAAAATGTAGATTTTATTTTCAAAAAGACCTTTAAAACTAAACCTTAAAGTAGTTTTTTTTTTTTTTTTGTAACCTCGCTTTTGCTGTTAGCTATGTAGTGGAACCTAGTTTACTAAACTGGAAGCAGCCACTCGGAATGTTTACATTAAGTGCGAGCAATGTTAGTCGCTGTATTGTCCGTATTTTTTATATTTTCTTTATACTTAATAATAACAAGAACACTTTTCCAGCGTTGTCGGAAGGCAACTGCTACTAAATGGCTGAATAAATTAATTAAAAACGAAAAACGAAATTCTTCCGTTCAGTTCAGTGATACACCCTTAGGGAATCCATTCGTTTCTGAAAAAGACACGCGTGTCCGAAACACTCTTCGAGCGCTACTTGTCACTGCACATCCAGATGACGAATGCATGTTCTTTGCGCCAACTATACTTATGCTCTTGGAATTAAATGTGTCGGTTCGCTTATTGTGTTTGTCTTCGGGTAGGTTTTGATTTCGAAACCACAAGTATTTCAAGAAAAGTACGCTATTTGATATTTCCTTAGGTAATGTTATAATTTAGTGCGTTGTTTAGTTGAAAAAGTTAAAACACTGAATAAATCACACAACATAAGGGAACCAAGGAAATACAATATCTCTTGTCTTTCACCTGTTTAGGTGATTACTACAATCAAGGCGGCCAGCGTCGAAAAGAGCTCCTGGGCAGTTGTGATGTGTTGGGAATACCAGCCGCTCAAGTAGTCATTGTTGACATGAAGTAAGAACGATGCTTTAGAGCTGTTATACAGCAAGGCATACAGTTGACCTTAACAAGGAACTTAATATGCAGAAAGTATTTCTGATGCATGTAGTCTAAAAAGTTTTCACGAATAAATTGCGGAAACTTACAGAAAAATGAACGGATTTAGTACCCTCGGTAAACCACATAACGCAAATTGTTTTGGTAATAATTATATTCATAGTTAGTAATAAAATATATGGCAGTTTACCAATATTAAGTCGTAATCCATTTTCGTAGAATCATGGTGTTTTGTTCAGTACAGTGAAAACAGATAAATGTGGAAATGTTGGTTGGTAAGTAACCTTCAGCATTAAGGTGGGTTTAGCTATTAATAGAAGTTAAGTATTCAGCATGCACACATTTAAAACGATAATACGCTATATCTTTCTATAGCCAAAGAATCACTGCCCCCACCCAGCTGAAGGCAAATAGGAAGGTGGTCACAAATCAATTACTCCATTCTTAATACAACTGGCTTGCTGTCTTTGTGTTATAAAGTATTTAATGTCTACCTCCCAGTGCAAAGGGCTTTTCCTTAGCATTCCAGTTAGACCTGATCATAAAGCACTGCAGCTAGCTCCCAGTAGACAAATCCACAGAATACTAAAACCTAGACTATATTTTTAGCACATTTTCCTTAAGTCTGTCCTATAGATGCCATGCTATACATTTTTAAGAAACTTGGTTAGTTTTGTGACTGGGTATAGAAACAGTACTTGAATTGGGCTTGTGTTTGCTTCTGTGCTTTGCTCTCGTGTGTGTGGTGATTTGATACCTACAGATGCACCTGCAAATGGTCTGATTGTTCTACCCCTGAAAAACCTGACATTTTAAATGGAACCCTAAGTTCCCCCCCTTCCTACAAATACTGACAGAATTAAGAGTTTAACTATTATGGCTATTTTGTTTGAGTTTCATATATACAGGATATAAAGAGTCTACACAATCCTGTTAAAATGCCAGGTTTTTGAGATGTTTATAAAAATAAAAAAAAAAACCCCCACACACCACTTCACTATACCACCTTCTCCAGTTCAGGGTATGCGCAGGAAGCCTGGAGCTCATTCCAGGAAACACAGGGCAGGGAACAACCTAGGTAGGGTGCCAGTCCACTGTAGGGCACATGCACAAATACACACTATGGGCAATTTGCAAGCACCGATCAACCAAACCCACATGTCTTTGGACTGTGGGAGGAAACCAAAGAACAAAACACCCACGATTGAAAAAAAACACACTGAAATCTTTTAGGGGGGGGGAAGAAAAAAAAAAAAAAAAAAAGAGCACCTTGAAGCACCTTTTGATTTTATGACAACATTCAGTCCTTTGGGGTAGGAGTCTATCAGCATGGGACATCGTGCCTTGACAATTTTTGCTTACACTTCCTTGCAGAAATACTCCAAATCCATCAGATTGCAAGGGCATCTCCTATGCAAAGCGTTCTTCATGTCACCCCACAGATTTTCCATTGGATTCAGGCCTGGGCTCTAACTGGGCCATTCCAAAACTGATCTTTTGGTAAACCTATTCTTTTGTTGATTTGGAGGTATGCTTTGGTTCGTTATGTTAAAAGGTGAAATTCCTCTTCATCTTCAGCATTTAGCAGAGGCCTGAAGGTTTTGTGCCAAAATTGACATTTGGAACTGTTCATAATTCCACTCCACCTTGACTAAAGCCCCAGTTCCAGCTGAAGACAAACAGCCCCAAAGCATAATGCTGCCGCCACCATGCTTCACTGAAGGTATGGTGCTCTTTTGGTGATGCGCAATGTTGGTTTTACACCAAGCATACTTTTTGGAATTATGGCCAAAAAGTTCAGCCTTGGTCTCATCAGACCATAACACTCCCACATGCTTTTGTCAGACTTGAAGTATTTTGCAAAATGTAGCTGGGCTTAGATTTTTTTTTTTTCCCCCCCCTCCTCTTCTCTCGTAAGAGGCTGCCATCTTGCCACCCTACACCACAGCCCAGACATATGACCAATATGGGAGACTGTCACATGTAGTGCACAACCAGTACTTGCCATAAATTCCTACAGCTCCATAAATGTTGCTATAGGCCTCTTGGCAGCCTTTTGGACCAGTTTTATTGTTTTTTTTAATCAATTTTGAAGGGACATCCAGTTCTTGGTAATGTCACCTTTGTGCCACATGTTCTCCACTTGTTGATGACTATCTTCACTGTGTTCCATGGTTTATCTAATGCCTTGGAAATTTTTTGTACCCGTCTGACTGATACCTTCCAGCAGCAAGATTCCGTTGAGCCTTTGTAAGCTGTTTGCAGATCATGGCTTTTGCTGTAAGGGGTAACTGAGTAAATGTTAGAAAAATCTTACTATAACAGCTAACCTTTATATGAGCTCGATCAGAGCCTCTTTAATTGATGGCAGGTGTGGACTGATTACTATTTAACATCAGTTTGAGTGTAATTGGTTAATTCTGAACACAGCCACATCTCTAATTATAAGAGGGTGTGTACACTTGTCCAGCCATGTTATTCTAGTTTTTTTTTTTTTCTCCCCCCACTACACAATTTTAGTTTGTTTTTTAATTGAGTTGCACAGACTGTAGGTCACATTAAAGGCAGAAAAAAAATTCTTAAGTGATTTATCTTGGTCTGATTGTTCTACCTCTGAAAAACCTGACATTTTAACAAGGGTGTGTAAACTTTTTATGTCCATTGTATATATATATATAATATATATATATATATATATCTTGAATACACACATTTGTAGTAGAATATTTTTATGATATTGATATGATGGCCATCAGACAGGAGTAGTAGGAGGAAGGCCAAGGAGGAGGTTTATGGATGCAGTGAGGGAGGACATGTGGGATGTGGGTGGTTCACGTGACAGAGGAATATGCAGAGGACAGAGTGACATGGAGACAGATGATCCACTGTAGTGACCCCCTATAGGGAGCAGCTGAGTTGTACGTTACCTGTATGTATGCATGTATTATGTGAGTGCATATGTATTGACTGCTTATGTTACCTTATTGTTTATTTTGCTAGTTAGGCCTGACATGGAATGCTAACGTAAATAGACATAATCAGAATGATGTGTGTACCCAACAGAGCTGCCATATATTTGACCAGCACAAAAGTACTGCAATAACCTCTCTTTCATATGGCTTGCAATTACGTTTAGTGTCACAGTCAATCATAACATCAGTTCAAATGATTACCTATCCCAGCAATGTAACATTTTATACAGAGCAGTTTGCATCCATGGTCAATAGCTAATCCGTGGTCCAAAGTGAAGAGTGCCCCCTACTGATTGTCTAACAGTTAGATTTTCTCTGATGTTTCACTTATGTTTTCACCAGTCAGTTAATGATTTTGCATATCAGTATTCAGAAAAAATGTATTACAATATTAAGTAAAACCAAGATGTAAAATTATCAGAGGGATTAATTTCTGCATATAAATGGATTGATTCTGTGTACTAATCTTTGTATTAAGTTAAAATTTTTCCTGCACTGTCCTGTATATGCTTTTGTTAGGCCATAAAAAATTGTTGAATTGCAATTTATCTTTGGCAAGGTTTTTGTTGTTAAGGTTTTTACGGTGAGAACTTGTTTATATGTTATTATCAGCAGTGGTTACACTGTTATGGAAAAAAAGGACTGCAGCAGACATTGACAAGGAGGAGACCTTTGCTTTGAATAACCCCAGTGCCTGTTCTAGGAAATTCTTATGATTCCCAGAAGGTGGGCGTGGCCTAGCTGGCCTGCTGAACTGGAATGCAAAATCAAACACTGATTGGCTGGAGATGTCCATAATATCCTGGCAACATGTTCTTTGTGTTCTCTTCCTTAAATTAGCCAATTTTTGTCATTTTTAGGTTGGCAAACCTTTAATTACAGTATGAATATTGCATGGAATAGTAATAAAATATGAAACTCTGAAGGTAATTGCAATTATATGGCTGTATACATACATACAGTTGCAGAGAACAGGTTGGAATAGAAAAGGATGAGCCGCTGTGGCGACCCCTAGAGGGAGCAGCCAAAAGAAGAAAAAGCAGAAGATACGTACATGCAGTATATAGTAATATTAGCTGTATTATTACAATTCAAAAATATATTTAAAATTAATCTTTATAATTTTAAAATAAAATTTCATATATTAAACATTTACACAAATTACTAATTTTTATAACTCATATAGCATATATAGATTAGTCTGCATATATTTAGCATTACGTTTTCAGTGTAATTTAACAAGTAGTGGTCAGAAACGTATCTGGAATGTGTTTATACTGGTCTCCAGTGGCTGATGTGCAGCTGTCTGAGACAAATCCTCACCAGAGCTCAGCTCTCACTGAGCAGGACTGCTGTCATGACAGTGTCCTGGGCCTAGAGCATTGTGGGTGTTTTTGTAATATGACTAGGTGCGCTCATGCTCCCGTGCCATGGGGTGGGGGTCTGCACTGCACTCAATCTGTGGCAATACTATTTTTCATTATTCATTTGTTTCATAGACATCTTATATGTTATGCAGAACTATGAACCAATTCAGACCAATAATGACAGTTTTCTTGCTGGTTTAGAACTCTGGCTGTTAATAATTCATTGGCTCCGGAATAAATAGCACTGGGAGACATAGTTACTAGAAACAGAAGACAGGAATTAGGTTCAGGTTGTGTCACCGTTGACCCTCTGAGTTTGAGCTTCAGTAGCGAGGATTTGGGGATGCTGACTGGGACCACCAGTCAGTAAGTTCCCGTGGAAAAACAAACAAAGAATCAGGCAGTCGTTAAAAAAATAAATGTGCTTTGCTGATCTACGATCCTTACACATCACAGCTACTGTACCTTGTAAGAAGTCAGATCTGAGAGTAGTTCTGCTGTAGTGTTTGAAGGCTAAGAACACTTCTTGGCTCAGATGGCAGACATAGGCTGTCCAAATGTGGGGCATTGTTGGGTCATGCAGTGTCCAGTGGACATTTTCCCCAGCATGCTGCTGATAAATCTGGAGAGGCTGTCACATATTTTTAGAAGTGCTGAGGGTTTGCTGTAGTTTGAGCAGCCTTAAATGACCTAAGTGGCTCAAAATAGCACAACTACAGTAGTTCTAGAGTGCTAGGATTGTGTGTGCACTGTTGGGGCTCCATGGAAGAGCTACTGGCTGTGTTGTTTTGGCCGATCCACTGTGCTCAGGGAAGGAGGAGAGATTAAGCCGACAGTTTCCAGGGCCTTTTCCTGTTGTGATCAGACTAAATGAGCACTGTCAATCAGTCACAGACGTCCTACTAGGGCAAAGTTCAACAACTGCTTTCAGATGCCTGGAGGCAATTAGAGTCTGACATGCAAAGCAGAGGGAGGCAGAGAGGTTACTCTGGACCGTGTCCACGGTTACCATGGCAAAGCTTCTGTGGAGGGCATCCATTAAGCCCACATTCTGTCTATGCCCGATTTGAGAAAGGTCAGGTAGAGACTGTTTATTTTTCTTCCCTCTTTTTCTTGTTTGAAAATACAGTCTGCAGTTTAAAAACACGTCCTTAATGGAAACTGTGTGTATAGTAAACTTGCAATAAAAAAAGTCAAATTTAACGAACTAGAAAGAACTTTCTGGCTTACCAGTGCACAAAACTTGCATTGGATTTAGCCTGATATACGAAATTGGTGTAGTTTTTTTCCCTAGTTGGGAAGTACAAGTAACATAATTAAAATTGTTTACTTCTTCAGAGACTGCCTTATACAGTCGCCTTGTGTAGACAGTGCACAGAAGGTCACGCTGTTTTCTTATTAGATGCTATTGAAAAATAGCATGTAAGACTGCATTGTACAGCTTTTAGTTGATGAAGTTTTCCACTGACAAGAAATGTACATTTACTTTCTCTTTAAGAAAATTTACTTTTTAAACTTTTTAATACAATGTCTGAGATAAATGTATAAATACTTCAATGTATACAAATGCATGTGTCTTAACTTATTGTAGGTAGATATTTAATGTACAAAAGAAGGGTTTGTGTTAGAGTTGAATAAGACGAAGTATTCCAGGTCTATAACTTTCCTCCATTAATATTTCTGTACATTTCTTAAATTTCATTTACATTTCTTAAATTTCTTCAGTAAAAATAATTTTTTATTGAAATTTAAATTGTTATGTTGTCATTGTTTTGAGTTCATTTATGCTTCTGTAGTCAGAATTTACACTTTAACCTAAGATCGCACAAAATGCCACTTTTTTTTCTTCAGCAGTAGGCTAACATTTTGGATGGATAGAATGTGCACCCATTTGATCTGCAGAGGCCACTTGCTAGGAAAGGAGATCCAGTGATAGCAGGGCTAGCAGTGGGGGTTTGAGGCAGGGCAGGACAGACCTCTGTCACTTTGAATTCAAGTTCTTTACATAGCAGGATGCTGTTTCTTTGTTGCCTGTTATTTTTAACCTCCCAACCCCTGTCCCATCACAACCCCCCTCCCCTCCTGTGCCACAGCATCTTTAAGGGTGACCCCTTCTCACCATGGCTGTGCTTGATTTGTGTCCTGATCCATCACCTTCAGTGGACAGGCACCCCAGTCCCATGTCATTGTAGGGGAGCCTGAAGGGGGGGGGGAGCAAATGCCAACCCCATTTATCCCGAAAATGTTCTGTGGCTCAGATCATTTGTCTTTCCAATGGCCTTCTGACCTTGGCCTGTGTGTCCCTGTGACCACTGACCTTTGACACCCTCGTACTCTAGCACCACTGGAGTGAAACTACCTTAATGTCGAAAGCAACCTCTGGTGACATTTCTACAACCGTTAATTCTAATCGGCATATTCACATATTCACTTTTAATATTTGCTTTTATCTACAAGGAGAAAATGTAAGCTTTGATTATTAGAGCTTTACTTAAACCCTAATATATTTACATCAGTCCGGTTTAAACAAATCCTAGATGGTCAGTTTACCAGTGCAGCCGCCATAATGGTTGCTCCATCAGTACCTGCACACTGTTGATCTCTTGACCAAACTCTGTCTACGTTTGGCTATGTGCAGAAAAGTTAATTTATGTGCAGAAGAGTTAATTTTACGTGCCCCCCCCCCATCCACAACATCCACTGTCCTTCTGTTTTCACATAAAGCTCTGCCCCATGGCTGTAGTTTCTGTCTGAACTGCGCTGACCTCAGTATGTCTGAATCAGTTTGAATGCGCTTCGCTGAATCCCTTTCTTTCAGTCTGTTTTAATGCATGTTGATGAAGCAAAAGGACAGTGTGGAAAACGTGCAACACGGACACAGCAGTGGAACACGCACGTTTTCAGTTTCTAAACTTAGTGAAAGGGGTTGCTCTGTGTGTGAAAATCATGTAATTCATGTTCTGAATAGTTTTACCAATGCAGATATGTGTGCAAATAAACTTTTGTCACTTTTTTTTAGCTGTCTGACAATAGCAACAGTTCCCGAATCGTGATTATGTCAGAAACTTGAAACGTGAATAAGAATGTGTGTGTGTGTACCTGAAGATGTGCTGACACTGTCATGACAAACACGAAACACACATACACAGATAGCCCCGATAAAAATACAGATAAATACATATTAACAGGTATGCTGGTATAAAAACACATCTGCCACTTTGCCATTCTTTGTGGGGTGTGGAAGACCAGTGTGTTTTGTGGGGTATGGAAGACCAGTGTGTTTTGTGGGGTGTGGAAGACCAGTGTGTTTTGGAAATTCACTGTCCCTATCAGGTCAACATC
>JABJVR010009187.1:28811-45192 GCA_025773905.1 Chitala chitala
TGGAAGACCAGTGTGTTTTGTGGGGTGTGGAAGACCAGTGTGTTTTGGAAATTCACTGTCCCTATCAGGTCAACATCGTTAGAACTCAAAAAGTTAAAACAAAGGACTTTAAGCAGTTTAATTCTGTTGCATTGTTTTAAATACACCTCCAGTTTGCAGTTTCCTGGTGTAGACATCTTTGTTAAACTTTGTTGTTTTTTTTATATATAATTGTCAGCAGTTTGTAATGGCAGCCCTCATATATTAGAAGGAGGGTAATCAAGCTGTCAAGGAGGCAGATAAAGGGAGTAGGGCTGCCTCCCGCGTTGAGTGATGTGTGATCATTTCAGCCAGCCTGCAAGTCTGCAAGATGAATATTACTCTAAGCATTATTCAAGAACGTTGTGACCTTGGACCCCTTTCCCTTAGCTTTGGGTTCACGGCGTCCACAAACAAAACAAAACAAAGGATGGTTTGAATGGCTGGCAGGTTTTCTCCCTGTAAATCAAGTGGGAATTACAATCTCACACTCCTGCTTTTTATACTCCCCCAAAATCCTGCCTCTGCTCTTAAGTGATAAATGCATACAACACTTATTTATTTTTTTTTTAGCAATTTTCACTTAAAATAATCACAGACAAATCACTGTGTTAGCAGTGTGACACAGAATACCGAGATCAAGAGACTGCAGGTGTAATGTATTTTCTGCAGGTGTCTCAGGTCAAATATGGTGAGGTGCTGTGTTGTAGTCTAAAAAACATGTAAGCAAACAATAAGATTTTTTTTTCCACAAGGAGATGTGAAGACAGTACTTTTAATAAGTCTTGGGCTGCAGTTTTCATTTGACTATGCTTGACTCTGTGCTCTTAAACCTATTACACTGCAAATAGGCCAACCTCATCTGCTCTTGGGCTTGTAGTTGGGAGGTTATTTTTTTATGAAGCAACATGCACCTAAAATAGAACTATGTGGATGGGGCGGGGAATCGTCCTTGTAGATCCAGGGCGAAGGATGTTACAATAATGAGCATAATCAGCGCTTTGCAGATCTTGGGAAAGTCAAAAGATGCATAATTGCTGTGTACCAGCTGGGCATTTGGTGGATAAAAATGTACATTTTAAGTATTAGCCATAATCACTCTTAAATTATGGAAATTAGGTAAAGAACCCAAAAATTTAAGGGAGAGGGGAAAAAAGTTTTCTAATATCAGGCATCAGTCTGATGTGGTGGCCTGACAAGGCTGCTTTCTTAAATACCTCATGCAGTGATATGACCTAAAAGTGGAACATTTGTGTGCAGAAGTTCACAGACTAAGTAAAGAATACAGTAATGGCCATGTGATTTTAGGCCATAAGGACGTTTAAAATCAGGTCTATGAAAAACCAGGAGGATGTTGCAGCTCAATTCCCAGTTGCTCACCGTAAACTTCATTTTCTCTCAGTCATCCATGTTTGTCATTTCCAAGCTCTGTGACGATTGCATCCCCTTCATGACCAATAATAAACAAAGTGACGCATGGATGTTTACGTTGACCTGTTTCTTCAATGAAAGTGTGCATTTACTATGCAGTTTACGCCATGCTTAATTAGCGCAATGGAGACATGTTTCAACATTACTCTGCATACTTTTGTCAGAGCACTGACTATGTCTGCTGTTTTTCAGAGAGCTTCCAGATGATCCTTCAGCAGAATGGAGCATAGCCCTCATCTCCTCCCTCATCCTGAAGCAAGTTAAAGACAGTGCAATCAACCTGGTGAGTTCCAGTAGCAAGTCTCTGAAGTTTGTGAAATGAGCAATGTCATCCCATAATAACTCTGCATGCCCAGAAGAGCATTATTCCCAGGGTATGCGTTGGTGAGAAGGTCAGCAGATGACAGACAAGTAGAGCATATAAAAGCAGAAAGCAGAACTTTTAGACCACAGGAATTATTCTGTTTTGCTTCTCCAGAGGGTCACTGAAATACTGATATCTAATGGTCAAATCAAGAAAACGTGAATGTGTAAAAAGAATATATTCCAAGCATCTAAACCCATTCATGATGTAACTGGGGTACTTTCTGAAAGAAAATAAGTTTTATGTATTCTAATTTTTAAGTATGTCTGGAAAAGTCAGGGCATATTTGAGAGTTAAAAGGGAATTCCATCACAAATGATAACTTCACTCTGATAATAATCACCTAACAATGTCTTGCATACCCAGAGGAAACTCGATTACACACAAAGTGAAAAGTTTTTAAATACATCATTCTTCGTGTTAAAAAGGAAGAAAATAATTTCAGCTCAGTTTATATTTGAAGTTTGCAGGCAGAAAAATTTACATGGTCTGCAACGTATTAGTAATTTCTTGGTTTCACCATTAATGCATACTGCTCGTGCTCCAGGTTTTTTTTTTTATTAGTTTTGCACTTTTTTCCCCAAATAATATTGTAGTATGATTTTATTTGAAAAGAGCCCCACCTGTTTGTTTCTGGTTTCTTTCCTGTGGAAGCTAGTAAGCTCTTTACCTCCATCTTTGTGTTCTGTTCCTAGGGCCAAAGGAATCTTTTTTCATGTCAAAATAGAGTGGAATGTGTTCCTATGTTGATACTTGTGTTTGGTCTGTCTCACCAGTGTACAGTTCTGTATATAATGTGTGTGTGTGTGTGTGTGTGTGTGTGTGTGTGTGTGTGTGTGTCCTGTAATGTGTCTTTGTAACACCATTAGCACAGCATTCTACTGACACAAAAATAATGTAGTATAGAATGGCAGCACTTTATATCTGCTTGGACTTTGTGCGGACTGCTGGATGAGATCATTTCCATCCAAGAATCTGATTGCAATTCGAGCATTAATAGGGCACATAGTCCACACAAAGTATCCCACAAAATCTGTCTGCCTGCCTGCCTGCCACAGCATTTTCCCGTGGTTCGTTTGAGGTCTTTGCTGTCCTATCGCTAACATTCATTCAATGATTTTTATCAACCACTCAGTTCTCCCAACAAAATGTTTCCTTAAGATATTTCCAAAAGAGCATGTTGAATGAACCTTGATAAATGTTTTTGAAAATCCACAAACTAGTGCTTATGCTGAGTCTATTGTGAGGTCTTGTAAACAAGTTTGCCAAAGGAGGAACACACAAACTCTTTCAGCAGCAAGTCTAATTGCCTCCAGTTTTCATTCAATGTTGTAGACAACATAACTACAATGCTGACATTCCAACCCATCATTCACCACACATACATACTGTAGCATGTATTCATTTATAATCACTTTTGTAGAATTCTCATCATTTTACTCAATGACGCATCTGTGAAGTGTTTGTGCATCCATACGTGCTGTAGGGATAAAATTCTACATCTCAATACATGACCACTGTTACATGCATCTGCATATATGTACGTAAAAAAGAGCCTCCCAAAATGTATGCTGACGAACCCCAGTGCCTGTTTGCTTCAGCAGACTTTCACTGGGAGATTAAAGGCCATTCCATGCCAGAGAAAACACAGTCACTTAAACCATGTGAGTCGTTCCCAGACACTTTGTCTTTTTCTGTATGTTCCCCTGTAACAAGCAAAGCAGATTTCTCCGCACAGTTATTCTGGAAGCCATATTTCATTTCCTGTTTGCTTTGGCAGCACTCTAGACTTCCGGAATTAATGTTGTTTTTTTTTAATCTGGTGTTACATTCCATGAGCTAAGAACTGCAATAAAAAGACATCTTTACTCCAAGACAAAGACAATGGCACTCTGTTAAACTGTTTTTTTGCTGGGAATGGACTGCTGTCTCTCCTGCCTTATGCGACACAAAGCTCTCGACTTGTCTCAGATCCTGAGACATCTGTGCTTTCATTTTGTTTACTTTGTTCCCCTTGCTGACATGTAGATTTTTCCTCAGTTTTAATGAGGAAAAGGCAAGCAGGAAAAGCATAAAGACGCCTAAGTGCTAGTTATCTCCTGCCAAAGCAATGTTCCGTATGCTTGCAGACACACTGCAATCCCACTGCCACAGTCATGCCTCCCCACACATTAATCCAGCAGATATCTTAAATCTCAGATGGATTTCTAGGTCAACGGTGTCCAGTGTGGAACCAGCACATCTTAGTAAGAGACACAGTGTTTAAAGTAGGTGTTGTCTCTAAGGCATAAACAGGCTCTAAGGCTTGATCAGGGTACACAATGGCTGAGTTAAAACTACATTAATTTTTTTGTGCTTTGTTTGAAGTTTCCAGAATCATTTTTTCTTTTCATCTTCTTCAGCCAATGCTTGTCATTCCTTTTCCATTCATCTTCTTCAGTCCACTCTCCCTGGTGAGGGTAATTTTGGCAGCAGGCCAAGTAAGCCAGTTCTTCCTAAGGGATTCCCAAACATTCCCAAGCTAGCTGTGAGATATAATTCCTTCAGCGTGTCCTGAGTCTGCCAAATGGTCTCTGCCCAGTGGGAGGTGACCAGAACAGCTACTGTAGAAAATAATCCAGTGGAGCAGTGACTCTACTCTGATGTTCTTGAGAATTATCAAGTGCCTCATCCTACCAAGGAGAATCAACACACTAGCGAGGCAGCAAAATTTAGTTTCTGCCTCTTGCTATCCGCTTGTACACATGACCCCATTCTTTTGGTCATTTCCCATAGCTCATGGCCATAGGAGAGGACAGGAAAGTATACTTGACTTTAAACTAGTAAGACTCACTCTGCTTGTCAATCATCTTCCTCCCATCTATCACTCATGAACAAGACCTCAAGATACCTAAACTCCTCCAATTTGGGCAGTTGTTCCCACCTTGTTTGGAGAGAGGAGGTTACTCTACCCTGGAATGCAACTATCCATTTCTCCTTAATCCAAGGCTTCATTGTTGGACAGAGTCTCCTCTTCATCATCCTGAGGATTTATTGTGTAACACATGCTCTGGTCCCTATTCTTATATGTGGGGACTTATATTCCATTTTGCCAGTCTAAGGACACTTCACTTAGTCTTCCACACAAGGAAGTGGAGCAGAAGCCTCACTACACCAACTGTGTCCAGTATGTTCAACATTTCCAGTCAAATCTTATTCTCTCAATTAGTAGTACCACTATGGTGTCTTCAAACCACCATAGTAGCTTTGGTAAAAGTGGTAGTTTCACCTGCACCAGATATGTCTAACACTTTCTTCTTCTAGGAGAGCATGTCCACTGGGAATTTCCTCCAAAATGTTCCTTGCACTACTAGACATTATCTCCAGAGGTAAAGGTAAAGGTAAAGGCCAGTACTTCCCTGTCCTTATTTAATGTAACCACTGTGAGGTCATGTCTTCCCTACGTTGAACGGTTTGCCAGGATGGCCTTCCAATAGTCTTCATGCATGGCCTCAAAATTCCTCCCTGCAAAAAGTTTGCTTCAGCAACTATTTTTGCAGCAGTCCTTTTAACCAGTACTCTCAGCTCAGTCAAGTCCCATACAGAGTAACACCGAGAGGCCTCCCAGAAGGACATCTTTTTCAGCTTCACAGCCTCGCTCCCTCTTTTGTCCACTATCTTGTTATATGGTTGCCACCCTAATAGGTTCTAGCTGCCTTCAGATCACAGCAGCCTCTTCAACAACTGAGGTCTTGAACATGTTTCCCAGGTATATTTTGAACACAGGAGCTTTGTCTAACAAAGACCTTGAACCCATCAGGAACTGAGCCTCTTTTGCCAGCTATTCCCAGGAAACCTTGTTTCAGGGCCTCTCAGATCTGTTCAGTCTATACCCCACAAACCAAATCCAACTAACTACCTGGTAGTACTCAGTTGACTCTATCTGTGTCTGCCTGCATATCTGAACACATGGTCTCAGGTGTGATGACACAGCACTAAAGTCAGCCATCGTGTTTATGATTATCTACATTATTGAATGATCGTGTTTCTTAAATTTAAAGATGCGATATACTTATAGGTGCTGACTTTTGATGAAAGAGGAGTGAGTGGCCATGCCAACCACATTGCCATCTTCAAGGCACTCAGGTAACGTACGGCTAATTAGAATATTTTAAATTAAGAGCGGCACCAAGGTAAGAACTTCATGTTACTGCTGATTTAATTCTCTACACCAGTGCTAAACAAAAGCAACGTGAACTCTGCCAGGCCAGTTGGTAAACAGTGCTTGTTGTTTGGCAGACAAGAGGACTTATGTAACATAAAGCATATACATTTTGGAACAAATTTTTGGGTGCTATGCCAGGATGTGGAAATAAAGCATCTTTCTTTAGTTCTTCTCCCCTTCCCTAAAAACTGGCCTCACTAGAGGCTCTTGCCTGGAGTCCCCGCATCAGCACAGCTGGCCATTCTGATATCTCATTCTCACTGCAAGCACAATGTCAACCCTCTGGCAGTGCAAAGTTGTAAGAAATGTAGGGATGGGAGGGGAAGGAAGTGAAGAGGAAGGTCCACAGGACACCCCCCCCCCCCACCAATCCACCCATAACCATCACGAACCCAACCCAACCCGAGTTGGCTCAGTCATTGTGTTAGATCTGACTAGGAGTACAGTTCTGCCTCAGGAGCACACAGAAATGAACACAATGTCCTCTAGGCGGTTTATGGGCCAGCATTGCTTATCCCTGCTTCCAGAATGTTCCAGAGCTTGGAACCATAAAGGACAGACCTGGCAGACAGATTAATGTGGTCGTAATTATACCACACCGCCGCGCCCCGCCTCCAAACATCACGGCCCTTTTTAATTTAATTTATTTATTTATTTTGGATTTTGTGTAATTTGCACTTCGTAGTTTTAA
The DNA here is from genome assembly GCA_025773905.1 of Chitala chitala. Lineage (NCBI taxonomy): Eukaryota > Metazoa > Chordata > Actinopteri > Osteoglossiformes > Notopteridae > Chitala > Chitala chitala. The sequence goes on from JABJVR010009187.1 coordinate 35,520, forward strand.
GAACCGTCCAAACCACATGCGAAAGAATGGCGAGCTCCACACTCAGACCGCCATAAATTTCACTTGAGAGGGGAGAGGTGCGGTACTCTTGAAAGATGGCCTCTTGCTTTCAGGTTGCATCAGTCAGCTCAGAAGCACATGGGATTTCTGACGTGCAGAATGTGCTCTCACGGTGTGAGGTACTGGTGCATTCTTATAGACTGCCTTGACATTTACTCTTTTAACAGCAAATAAAAAAGCAGATGATGACACCAGGAAAGGAGTGCTGCATCAAACAGTGTCGTATCAAACGGCTTGCAATTTGTAGCACTCTGCAGTCAGTCACATAACCCATATCTTAAATATACAAAAATGTAGTCCAATTTTTAGGGCAAAAAAAAAAAAAATCTAAAGAGAACACGTGTTTGTTGCAGTAAGCCATACATGAGCACATGTGTTGGCTTTGATGCATCAGGGGTTATTATGGAGCAGAAAAAGCTGGAGGTAAATAATTTCCTCAACTGCAAATAATTATCTGATAAAACCTCTGCAAATGGAAAAAATAAATGGCTGTCACAATATTTATAGACTTTGTCATAGGCTTGGTATGCAGTTGTGGACAAGCTGTAACCATAGTGCAGTCTGTAACGAAAGTGAATTTGCATCTCCTGCCTCAAATGACATGTAACCAGATTTTTGGTGGCTTGCCAGCTCTGCACTAGTTAGGTGCTGAAGATCCCCTTTTCAGTCCTTAGTTTGGTAATGAGAGCCATTCCACTTCACAAACAGCCGTGTTTTCTTTTCTGTTGACCCTCTTGGATTATTGGTCTCCCCTGGGGAAGCTTAGAAATGTTACCCTCTCTCCCACTTGGAAGGGTGCCAGACACAGACAGACTCAGTGTTTTATAAGCAGGTTTCAACCTTGCAGGTTCACATGAACGCATTTTAACGCGAGCCATTCTGACGTGCATGCTGTCGATAATTTGAAGCTATTTTTACTCTTCTGATCTGCTTGACTCGCTAGGCACTGTGGCAGGCGACAGGGTGCTTGTAGACATTTCCAGGAAACTAAAGCGATCTTGTTTAATTGTGGTTTATTTCATGCCATTTGTTTTGCATGTGGAAAACATGTAATGAAACTGTTTAATTTTCAGTTTTACATTTCTTCAGTTTGATGAAAAATATTTTTTTTTCCAGATATCTGTCAAGCACTGGAAGTATTCCTAATAGTAAGTTGTTTTTAATTGATTTGAAGACTCTGGATTTTTTAAAAATTCATAAAATGATTATAAAGTAAAACATTTGTTTTGCATTCACTGTATTTCATGTACACATGCACATTTTTATATGACATCTAAAACCTTGTGAGATACTGTGATTTAGATCTCATAAGGTTATGTATGTCATGTCTAGATTATGTGGTTTCAAAATGAAAGGAAACTTAGGGCTGACAGAAAAAGGTGGAACTGAACTACAGTGCCCTCTGCTGTTTACTTTGCACATGCGTATTCCAATTCACCAACGACTTTTCCAAGTACTTTCCCTAGAACGAATTGAATTTACCACCTATGGATGCCAGTTGTGTAAATTATAGGCTGTAGAATAACATTTAGCAAATTTAGGCACGTTTTCCACCAACATATTCTATGTTTATGTGTTTTAATTAGCCACACCGATATATTTATGTCAGACCATTTAGATTGCTCACTTTTTCCCTTTCAGAAGTGGACATAAATGCACCTTATAGGGTATCACAGAGCAGAGGTGTGTTCAGTCTGGATTAGTCTGCCCATCTCAGAAAGCACTCCAGCATACATTGCATCAACACACATCAACACCTGTTATCTCACACATTATTTTAATAATATCAGTAAATTACTAAAATTCCACTTTGATGAGCTACCACTTTGTCACCCTTCATGGTTTATAATGCACGACAATGCATGACCGTTTTGGTACACATTAAATTTTTTTAAAACAGAGGGAACTTGATGCATATTAATAATGTTATTATCTTCTTAATGCATATTAATAATGCTATTATCTTCCTTATAAAGATCCATGAGTGCAACTATTACCTTGAAAGTAATTGTATTCTGAAAAATCTGTCTCTACCTGATTGTGTTGATGGGAACAGAATTCATAGATACATTAGTATATGGCAGTTAACATAAAATACTGCAAATGCTAATTTCCAAATACAGTGCGGGATGAGGTGCTTAAACCCAAAAGCGCTTTAAATTCTCTTTCCATTTTATTACGAATGTAGCAGTAACTGTTTGCTGTCTGTATTCTGAATGGTCAAGGAGGACAAGTATTCAGTTCTGGGTAAACACATAGTGTTTTTGCCCCTACATGCTGATGCCATTCTTTTCAACAGGATATCTGTTTAGACCCAGCCGTTGGCTGTATTTTCTCCAGGGCAACGACTCTTTCCTGTGACTCACAGACCTGCTGTGTTCCTGAAACAGGCTGCTGTCTCGTCTCACTGCAAAGCGTCAGCATCTTTCGGAAGTACCTGTCTGTGCTGGACCTGCCCATCACATGGCTCTGCGCCACCGACCTCTGCAGTGTCGCTGGTTTGAAAGAGTACAGACGAGCAAAGGTACAACTGAAGTTATGTGCCATCCAGTTACCTTAACATCACTCACCCAGAGCTTTATGTGTGGTCTGTGTGCTCCCAGTGGCTCTGGTTTACATACGTGTACTAGCCTGTACAGTTGAACAAATGTGTGTGCCGCTTCACTAGAGGTATCATAAAACAGAAAGTATGCTTAACATTTAGGCTTCAGTTTCTGCATATTTTTAGTTAACCAGCTTGTTCAAGTCTTGATGAATTGTAATTGGCACATTCTCTTAACAATATGGAATAAAAACACAGACACTGTTAACCACCACAGAGTGAGCGCCAAGACTTCAGTTCCAGGAACAGTGATACTCAGACAAAGCAAACCAGCATATGGCAGTAAAGATGCAATAACAGGGCCGTTTCCCTTCAGTGCTGCAGACGAGTAAAACTATAACAATTCCTGCTGCAATAGGTGGACACAGATGACGTCTGTCCTGCTATACAAATGACCAGTGTCCACACAGCTGACCTTTGCCATACGTGGCTGAGTGGCAACCACTTCTCATGTTCCAGACCTGTGATGCCACAAGCCTGGATCTGAGCGTGTGTGTGTGTGTGTGTTTGTGTGCACATGTGACTCTTCTCCCTCTTTTGCTTGTTCCAGCGAGCTATGCTGTGTCACCGCAGCCAGATGCTGTGGTTTCGACACCTCTACGTGTTGGCCTCACGCTTCATGTTCATCAATACTTTCCAAGTCATCGCTAATGAGAAGAAGGACCTGAAGATATATTAGTTATAAATTTACAGGCACTCAAGCTTGAAACAGACAATCCTGGTAGCAACATGAGTGTGTGGTGAAGTTCACATTTTGACATATTGTGCATCTACTGTAACAAAATGTAAATCTATATTGCAAAAATGTAGTGTATATTTTCCTTTACAAAATAATTTTAAAGGCTCAAAGAAATGTTCTCTACATATTAAAGTATATGTTTAAATTAATACTTAGACTGTGTCTAAAATTTTGGGCAACTTGATGTAACTACAGACAGATGCCACAAAAACCTTACACAAACACTCTAGGTAGTCTAAACACTTGCCATTCAGCATTTGCGATGATGCGGTCAACAACCCAAAACTGACTGGAACTTGCCAGTCTTTCTGGTGCACTGTGACATCTTCATGATCCCAAAAAACCCGAATAAACAATATTGTAAGTGAAAAGCATGGCGTGAATAAAGCCAATGAATGCTGTATCAAGAAAGGTATTATGTCATCACAGTCCCTCTTGGTTCTGTGTTGTGGATGTGAGTTTGTCATTAAAACTTTTAGGCATTTATGTCATGCATGTCACGTATGTATTATGGTAAAGGCACTTTTTTAAATACCTTATGTTCCATGAGCACAGGTAAAACCAACAATAATACTGTGAACCCTGTTTTGACTTGGACCCAAAAAGGACCATTTACTTAACCGGTGGATATGTGCTACAATCCTTTGAAGGTGTGTCATTTTGCCAGGGGTTTAGACAAGCCTCTGATGCTCTGGTGCTTCTGCATGCTGTCCTCCCAATTTTCACCACAGAAGTTCTCCACAGTCATGCTGCGCACTGTGCCTCTGTCCAGGCAGTGCGGTGACACACCTGAGAAAAGGCTCGTCAGTTTATCCACCAGAACACCATCCTACCCTGGCCTGCAAGTATAAATGAACTAACAATAGTTCATTTATTGCGAGTCCTGCTTTTCTTACCATATCCATCAGGATTGGAGCGTGGGGTGTAGAAGCTCTGAACACCACATGTTTTGCAGAAGGTGTGCTTGGCAGTGTGAGTGTTAAATGTATATGTCGTTAGGTGGTCCAACCCCTGAGTGATACCAAAACATGCTTTTCTAAATGCAGTTTGCATTTCCAAACACTTACATTTTAACATGCTTGTAATAATAATGATAATGATAATAATAATAATAAAGAGGAAGAAGAATTCCCTTGATAAATCAATTAGAATTGGATGTATTGCAAACATCACTTACCGTAACACGCTAGGTGACTACCTATAAATGTACATACCTGTAAGAGGGTGAACTGATCCTTGGGTACTATGAAATGGTGGTTTTGTTTCATGGTGCAAATGCTGCAGCTGGTTGGAAATAAAGTGACTATGTGATTGTCATAATTTTACCTCACTATATCAAGACATCCTTACTTTCAACCACTAACCACTTCAGTCTATCCAGTTATTTTAACAAATCACATAAATAACCACGATATTTGTTGCGGAGTAATTCATCAGAAATTGTCAAATAATATGGAAGTACACAGTGATCCTACAACTATATTCAAAGCTGTATTTAAGAATATTTTAAAAAGCGGATTTATTACAACAGACAAATTTACCACGAAACACGCCGTTTCAGTTATCGTCGTCAAAATGAAAAATAAGCGTATAAAAATGCGGTACCATGATTACGCACATAATCGGCTGTCAGTAGCGCTTAGAAATACGGGCCACGGTTATATCTTACTTGCAGTTAAAGACGAGAAGATCAGGGGAGCTCAATACTTGGAACCGGACAGCTCTACAGTGGCAACCACCGGTGTGCATGACGAGACCTGATTCATTACTGTGTTGTGAAGACAGTACATCTCATGCAATACACGAAAACGTGGTGTCATCTCGGTCTAATACCTAAAGGACGTTAATAGAAACTCCTATTTGGTCATATATATTTCAGTATTTGGTGGTCCTGCATTTGTCAACTAAACATTTTTAATTCGTCTTATGACACCAAGCACAAAACGTTCAAATAACGTTAACTAAATGTTTAGGGAACGTTAGGAACGTTTGGCTAACGTTATTTTAACGTTTTGTGTTTGCTGGGTATACTGGATTTTTACGAAGAAATTTCTAATGGGCAACAAAGACTACATTAAGTGCATGCTGTATTTATTATACTTAAATCTGTTTTCTGATTTACTTTCTAGTACATGCAATAATTAAATTTTATTCTACGCACCATTTTTTGCTTTCATCCTTTGTACTGTTTGCCATATCTTTTACTTCACTTTAGCTTTCTTAAAAAAAAAAAAAAAAAAAAAGCTGTCCTTCAAGTTATTCTTAGTTAACCCGCGTGATTTGCGTTATTTCTGGAAGCCTGAACACGTGTAACGTGTACTTTATCATTCAAACCACGTTTCGAAATTTTTCACGAGCATTCAAATTTACAAACATGTTATGACAATTAGGAACGACGTGGCATTGCCTTGAACCCGTCACATGACCCTGCCTAGTCATCTTCCAGTCCCGACCTGTACTGTGCACCAATACCAGTGACGTTATTTCCTAGCAAACACGGAACATTCCCTGAACATTCACGAAAGTTTCAGAATGTCTGTGAACTTTTGTCAATGTTCTGGGAACGTTGCTGTGTTATTTATGTTTCGTAAATAAAATGTGTTTGACCAAAAGGGGACTAATAATAAAATATCATATCAATACTCTGTATAATTAGCTAATCATAATTAATACTGAATCCAGTGTATGCTTATAAAGTACTACAGTGTAACCCATAACTCTTAACTGTTTTTCGATTCTACCTGTACAGCCCTTCAAAAAATGTTTTAGGCAGGCATAAAATCTTTACAAGATAACAGTAAAGAAAAATAAAAAGAACAACAATGAAACTACGAAAACAATTTAATAGTTGGGTTTCATCTTTTTGTCTTGCAAGCAATCCTGTGGGGCTGATTTCGAAGCCGAAGTGAGTTCACTGCCGCTACTTTAACGCTTTGAGTGTTAGAGCGTTCAAAAAAAGAAAACAAAGAATACTTATGATTTAGATGGAGAAAATGGAAATTCGTAAAATTACTGAAATACGTAAGCATCTCAGACTTTTGAAAAATCGAGAGATTTACAGTATCCATATGGATTGACAGATACAGTAACATAAAATACTATGAAAACGTTTGTCTTTCTAAGACCAAGAAAAACTCAAATTTCTCCTTAAATGTCTTTCTAAGACCAAGAAAAACTCAAATTTCTCCTTAAATCTGCTGCCCAAATGTAACCTTGCTCATAATCAGAACAAAAATCCTGAAATATGCTAATCTTGCCAAAGACGCATTAGTCAGGATAATATGTGACCAACTCACTGAGCAAAGGGCACGTATAATCCACACCCAGCTCTGAACTGAGCACCGCCTCGCTGGCAAGAAATGAGGACCTACTTTAGTGCGTTTTATATTCATTTAAAAATAAGTTATTGCTTTATAAAAAGAACATGGCATTTTCCTACAGTAAATAACAGCATTTATGAGTAGGTTTTCATTAAAAGAGATCAAATATAGCTCCGTGTGCATGTTTACAGTGCAAAAGGAAATCCAAAACGTACATACGTTTAACTCTATTCCTGTCATTTCAAATGGTACACTGTATATTACATTACATGTGATATTACATATATTATTGCACTTGTGCCCGTTGGAGATAAACACGATCTTTCTCCATGTCTGCAGTCTCTATGTTTATATTTCTAAAAATAGTAACGCGACTTTTTGCTCCAATGTCGCAAACATAACAGTTGAAATCTCATTACATCTGTTTAACGTCGCTATTACACATTTATTTAGCGTATTCCTGACAGTTTAAAAGAAAATAAAAATTCGTGGTAGTTTCGCTGTTTTGTTTCACAGTGATGTTTCATGTTAAGGTTGACAAACAGGTTTTGCCAAGGCGAAGAGTGGCAGGTGTTGTTTTTCCATTTCATGGGTCTGAATCAGTTTTGTTAATCTTTTTCATACAGGCTGGTGATTTCAAATAAACAAAGTGCAAACAACATTCTTTAGTGATACAGGTTCTGTATTGCTCTTCGTTATGCGGAAGTTGCACATAGAATAACTGAAGATGACACACCATATTTGTTACCTGTTTGGTGAACCTGGTACCTTGGAGACCTAACACAAAATATTTAATTCAAGTTACGGAAACATGTTCTAACGTCTTTTGCCTTTTCAGTATTTAATAAAGTACAGTTAATAATCAAAAAAGATGCTGTTATATGTATATCATCTGATTCTGATCTCTCAGTGGTACAAGATAGTTTTCTCTGAAGGACACTTTCTAATTTATTCTGAAATCCTTGATTTAATTGAAAATGTTTCTATATCTGAAGCGACATACTGACACAGAGACACATGACATATGTATTTCAATAGTGTTATATTCTAATATTCTTCACATGTTTTAGCAACGTGACTCAGCACTTTCAAACACTTGTGCCGGGTTCTCATCAGCCATGAATGTCCTACTTCTCTGGCACAGTCAACAGACAACATGTGTCTGTGAGTTCACGTGTACAGTACATAACTAATAGTAATGCTAGCTCACACAATAAAAATAAATAAATAAAACAGTGAAAAAATCGTTTGTGTTTTGAAATAGCTAAATGTTTCGAACGATGTTGGATATACTACATATGACATCTATCACTTACTCTATCTCTATATAGAGATATAACCTACAAAATATGTGAACCCAAATGACATGTAATCAAACACTCGAATCCGGACAAACCAGCCTACTTCCCTATTCGTTGCTAAGGTGTGGGTGCGTATTCTCGTACTTTCTAGGCAGTTCAAGTGTAGTGAACGTAGATATTATTACGCAAACATTCAACTTCAAATAAATTTTTGCAAGTTTTGTTTTACAATCGAATTTAAAGCTAGTAGATAAATCACGGTTACATTTCTTTAATTTTTTATATTGATGCTTGTTAAATTTGTGGGAATAATGTACAGTATTATCATAGAACTAGATTTTGGAGCGGATGGATATTGTCACATGATGTTGTAGTGAGTCCCAGTACTTGTTCTATATAAATACAGTAGAAGGGAGTTTTCCCCAAACCTTAAGCAAGGACTGAAGGAAATTTGTTGTGTATTTAAACTACTTAGCCGACGTATTTTTCCTCGGAAGCTAAAGTGGTAAGTGTTTATTTTCTTACAATTATCCCTGGCAACATATTGTGTATTTAATTTTGAGAATGTAAGTATACGTTCATTACCCTAGGTACATGTACATACGTATATGTACGAAATAGTCGGATATAACTTTTGTGGTAATACAGCACAATTTTGTTATTTTTATATTATATCAAACTAACTTGTTATTTTATTTACTTGTATATTATTCGAATTTAGGGTTAATAACTTGCGTTTCAAATATTTCGTGATTTGAAACGATCATATTTGCGAGGAAGCTGGTCAGCTCGAGCGCCACAAAATGGCGTTGTTGTTAACGGCATTATGTAAAACCCGGCAGCTTTACAAAAAAAAATTCTACATACACCAAATATGTAGTAAATTAGATTATTTGTTTTAATCACTACTAGGTACTATTTATGTTTCATACACACAGGACAGACACTGAGTCATAGTTATTTTGAACATTTTTGCTTGATACAGGTCACTTAACGGCCTACGTGAAATGTTTTTATGAGGTAGGAAGATTGCACGGCTTATAACTAAAATGATGTCATTTCGGAGAAAAAGTAGTGACTTAATTTAAAGTGAGAAGACAGTGCCATGCAAGTGATTTCACAGAAAGAATTAAGTCCGATTTTTCATCGTGATTCCTTAATTGCTGTAATATAAGAGTGAATGTTTAGTTGTCGTTATGTTAGAATAATAATATTGCACCGTCTATAATTAAGCTTATACAACTTTCTGTGTTTGGCTTGGTGTTTTCAGATGTGTATTTTCGGTAGGAACACCCAAATTAACTATTACTTTTTTTTTTTTTTTTTTTTCTGATTTAGAAAAGAAAATGCAGATCTTTGTCAAGACCCTCACAGGCAAGACGATCACCTTGGAGGTGGAGCCCAGTGACACCATTGAGAACGTGAAGGCCAAAATCCAGGACAAAGAAGGCATTCCCCCAGACCAGCAGAGGCTGATCTTTGCAGGCAAACAGCTGGAAGATGGCCGCACCCTGTCTGACTACAACATCCAGAAAGAGTCCACCCTGCACCTGGTGCTCCGACTCAGGGGCGGCATGCAGATCTTTGTCAAGACCCTCACAGGCAAGACGATCACCTTGGAGGTGGAGCCCAGTGACACCATTGAGAACGT
>JABJVR010009188.1:0-10079 GCA_025773905.1 Chitala chitala
GACCCAAGGCGGGAATTGAACCCCAGGCCTGGAGGTGCGCGGCGACAGTGCTAACCACCACGCCACCGTGCCACCCAGTATCCTTATAGCTATACATTATTTTTCTGTAAAGCAAAACAAACCTCACCGCTTCAAGCATAAAGTACTTGGTGTCCATCTCTTCACACCAGTAAAATGAAACAGTATTATTACTAATCTCACTATTACAAACCTGCACATTTTCTCTGTTGTTTGAAAGATGCATAAAATAGAAAAGTAGATGTGTAGGCCGGAGGGAGGTAGAACATCCACAAGCGACTGTGTTCGAGTGAGCTTGTCTCCATAGCAACTGATTGCCAGTCCAGTGCCTGCAGAAGCTGCAGGTAACAAAACCTAGATGACCCTGATTAGACTGACCATACTTTCAGGGTTTAAATAGGGTCACCTGTGAAGATTTGAGAGATGATGAAGTTTCAGGTGAGATGTCCGTGAAGTGCGCATGTGTGTATTGCTAGATGCCTGTTAGGTATGTTAAACTGTTAAAGGGGCCTTGTCTTCATAACACAAATCTAGCATCTAGACTCCCAGTCCCATCATACTGTATCCATACTCCTTCAGCAAAGTCATATAAGTCCTTTGACTATATGTAGAAAAAGTGTATTTGCAGTACTGCAAACAGATAAAGGTACTGCTGTAGTCAATAAAAACACCTTGTCCATTTTCCACTGGACTGATTTTCACTATGATAATTCCAGCACATAAAGCAACTTGCATTAATAAAAATTATGCAGTATTTTTTATTTTTATACAATGAATGGTTTTACTACATGAAAGTCTACCATATAACATCACCACTCAGCAGAATATTTAAAGGCATTACATCTTTGGATTAATAAATAAATAAATAAATAAATAAATAAACAAAAACTACAGAGAGTGAGCCCAGTGCGTGTAATGTGAATTTTACATCGTCTTAAAAATATGCAATGAAACAAATTTTGCCCTTTTGTCAGCACAGTCAGTGTGAATGTATAGAGCAAGTGAGGGTGGCGTTTGAAAACTGGACAGAACATAAGATTTTCAGGGTCCTCCTCACTGCCTGGTGTAGATGTTGGACTAAGACAGACAAAAGCATACAGGTAGTACTGTGATCACAGCCCGCCTGCTCTTTCCGAAACTGCTGGAAGGACAGCATTTCTCGCACGTTTCTGCATATCCCAGCCTTTGCTCTGGGGGACAGCCACTGGCTAATTTTATTAAGTGAGATTTTAGAAGTAACAAAAATACGGGTTGTTGACATGCTAAGGGAAAAAAAAAATTAGCAGTTATCCTCCTAATGTTGAATATACAAACGTGTTTAAAAATAAATACGTTTTCTGTCCGAAAAGGATGCTTAGCCCCTCTTTTCCTGAAAACGTAGCATCGTGTTTGTTTGTTTGTTGTGGCGCAGGAGAGAGCATGACCTCTCAGAGCAAACATTGGGGCTGAAAACCAACCCGAGCACCGCTTCGTAAATGTGACAACCCCCAGCCTTCCGTTGCTAATTCAAAAGGCGAACATATTACTATCCAGACATTAAATTAGATAGGATTTCGGAAAAAAAAATAATAGCGTAAATGCTGTAATGGCTTCCGATTACAGGGAAACAATACATATTTTCTGTGCTTGTCATATTAGAAGATGCCTAACCTCAGAGAGCTGAAATATCTTAGGGCTCATTAATTGTAATACAAGCGTGACTACGCTGCCTACAGCTCTGTTGTTGTTTGCTGCGGTCGTGGCGGGTGGCAGAAACCCATTAGTGACAGAGAAATAACAGTTGGCTAAGGGAAATTGCTGTAATCCCGTAACTCATATGACCAATGATAGTCAAGTGACTATATATTGCCAAAGCACCCCAAAATTCAGCACCTGCTTTTCTCGTGCACATTTAGGACTTTGCACGCATGCGTTTTACAACGAAAACACAAGCTTGACCAGAGCAGACATGGCCCTCGGATCAGACACGTAAAGCTTCAAAGCCTTCTGTCGCAAACTAAGACACTTAAGGAAATTTGATAGCTATGCATCATGGTAACTTCATTAGAATTCAGGCCTGCATGGACTTTCCAAATGATTTATTTTATGCAGAAAACTCTTCAGTTTTGCTTTCAAGTACTTTATACAGTATATGGAACAGTAACGTGTCTGACATTCATTTCACCATTGCAAGGTTTTCCTGATGTGATGACTGTACAAAAACATAAACTACACATCAGGATATCACAAACCAATATTGGGACATTTTTTAAAAAATAAGCCTCATTCATAACATCAATTAACGTTTTATTTTGTAAAATCATGAGTGGATTAAAACATTCCCACATATATTCAATAACACCAACTGTCAATCAAATCCCAATGCGTTTTTCATTCAAACAACGGGACACGTTCAGTTTGAGGAAAAGCTACTTTGCAAGACAAAAGAGGCTATTTTTAAGTTACGTGTTGCACATAAAGAGCGTTGAGACAACAGACGCTGCACGTCGCATTAAAGCGCGTGTCCTCAAACCTCGGCTGTGAACAGGCAGCTGTGGGCGGACATAAAAATTTGTCACTGCGGCCGCGAAAATGCACGGAGACAGAGCGCGGTAATGAGGAGAATGCATTCATTAGGCGCCACATCCGTGGCTACCTGAGCAGCCTGCTCAAGTTGCAATTACTTCCTGCCTGTCCCGACTCCGTAATTAAGTTAGGCATGAGGCAGGACCCCCGGATCACAACATGGCTCTCATTATCGCTGCTGATGAGGCCTTTTCAGGGCGATAATAAATGAACAGATCCACATTCTGCGCACCGATGTGGGTGCGTCTCAGCTCACGCTTTGTGTGAAGACCTGCTCCGCAACCGCACCGATACTCCTCGCACGCCGCTATTTGCATTTAATTCTCCGACGCTGCATTTCGCTTCTCACTGGCTCGTTATGTGAAATTTGGGCAGAGGATAGGGAGCAGCACGCGGGCCAACTCTGCGCACGCGTCCAAGTCTCTCCGATGGGATCCACGAATGGAGGCGTGGGGGGGGGGGGGTTTGTGCAAGGGCTTCTCTCTGTTCAAGGAGATGTCTCATCCTTAATGATATATGCACCAACCCTACAGGAAGGCCGTCTACCCACTGCGAAAAGGAGGGAAGAGAGCAGCAGGAAGCCACCGTTTAATTCACACCACAAGAACTCTGTCCTCCGCCCACTACATACAGAGTAGTAATACATTATCCTCTGTGGAAAATGCAGTTACCCATCCTTCATATTTATGGAACTTTTATAAACAGCAGAGTAAATTAAAGACCTTGAAGAAAGCGTCATGAATACAATGTCTACAATACAATGAACTTTTTTAACATGCTTCTGTAATGCATGTTAGAGTTATTTCAATATTTCTGATGCATGTTTTAAAGCATTTTAAATACAAAGATCCAAACACTCCCTCGCCATTCATGAACAACACTTGTTTCAGAATGTAATGTTTACTACAGGCACACAGTTGGAAAACACCCTAGGAGCACCTCATGTGATATATGAAAACAATCAGCTTTTTTTTCTCTGAACTATGACAAATGGTTCTCAAATTTCTGAAACCCTGGGGCTTATCTGAAACACAAGACACAGTGCACCAGATGCCCTGGAGAAATGTCCATAAGGGTCACGGTCATTGACCGGCTAAAACAGCAACAGTCACTCTGGTCCGCACACGAGTGGATGCAACTACACTGGTGGGTGTGACGTGTGTCCTCTGAGAAGGTGTTGGGTGGCCGCTGGCTGGATTGAGGTAGCTTGGGAATACATGGCATTTACTGCAGGTGTCTGAGTCAAGAACGCCTGACAAGTCTCCACTGAAATCATCATTCACAAAACTGAACGATTAAGCCAAAATATCTACCTGCTGCTTCCATGTTCGCAATTATCATGGTAGAATACAAAGGTTAAGAATAGTGCGAGACAAAATTTTAATCACCTGGCTTTCTTAACGGTTTGCAGATGGAATTCGGCACCTTGCTGATCTCTTAAGCCTTTGACTGGGATGGGTCCAGGGACCTCATCGCCACCACCTCTGGAGAAATGGTGCTTTCAGGGTGAACATCAACTGCTCCACACTCCGACCATCCGATTCCATCTCTCCTAAGCAGGGGTAAGAATAGAGCGGGTCCAAGCAGTAGCAGAGCTGGTATTATTCACACCAAGTTCCTATATGAGACTCTTGTTTTCACACCACACGAAACCCACGCTCGATGGGAACACTGCGGCAGACGCTCGGGCCGAATAAATTACCCTTGACGACATCGATCCGCCATCAGATACGCCCTTGTCGAAGCCACATCCCCGCGCAGCGTCGGGAGGGCGGCGCGACGGGCTGTATATGCCGGGGGTAGCGTTACCCGCGCTCCACCCAAACACGCGCCACTCTGCTCCTAACGCTCTGTCGCTTTCCATTGATTTTGCTCGCTCACGCGTCCCATTATCTTGTTAAAATTCAAACTGCAGGCAAAAAGGGGGTGGAGCAGACCCGGAGATGGCAGATGGCTTTCACACGCAACTTTCGCTCTCTCTTTCAGGAGGCCGAGGAGTTAACCTTGCAACTTGTTCAGAGCACAGAGCTGCACACTGTGGCATCGCTTCGTCCTTTGACTAATAACCGGGCCTTTCCGTCCAAAGACAAATGCAACTAATAGCATGACACCTACGTGGCCCACTTGCTGGGCAGTGGATAACATAGTGGTTAAGGACATGGGCTCATAACCTGAAAGTTGCTGGTTTAAGTCCTGGGGGAGACCATGTTATGGAACCCTTGAGCGAGGCACTCAACCTGAATTGCTCCTGTAAAAAATATCCACCTCTATAAACGGATCTAAACCGCGAGTTCCTTTGGATAAAAGCAATTTAGCAAGAGCCAGATTATGTAATGTACCCAGTGGGATGGCTGGTTTTTGCCCGTTTTCATTTTCCCCGGTTGATCGTAATACCTGTGGTGCTATTCTCATTGCTACAACCCACACGCCCCTGCTGATAAGAGCCCCCAGCCTCCCTGTGCCTGGAAGGGGGCTGATCTGGACAACGAGTCCAAATTCAGCACCACGGACAGCACAGGGGAGAGTCAAGTGGAACCGTTAACGCTCATCACCACAGAATCTTAGGGCTGTCACACTGTGGGGGGGGGGGCAGCTGTTCCCCACAGCATGCGGGCTGGCACTAAAAATTAAGACCTTGGTCAGACCGACATGAGCTGCAAGACAGCACTAAGGTGCCCTAAAGAACCAAAAAAAGGATCCTTACAAACAGAGCCACATTAGACCTTCTCTCACATTGGCATTTGCCTCCGTGTCAAAAGAGTGTTTTTTTTTTCCCCTCACCCTACCCCCTCCCTGGCTCCAACAACCTAGCCGATTGGTGTTTTGTAAAGCCTTCTGTTAGGTTTTCTGGGAGTCTAAGTGACTGTGAATTTATTACCAAAGAGCCACAAGCAGAATTAAATCACAAGTTTGCTAACAGTAACTAAGGAGCCAAAACAGTCATGACCTCTGGGTTGTTTGTGTGCTGGGGGCCAGCCACCAAAAGTACAGTTAGTCACAATGACATCATGACACAAAGCCCCATATACCTGCTTTACACATTAAGCAACCAAACCTCACAGTCCTACAGCACAACGTAATGCGAGACAACGGGTTCTGATTGTCAGGTTCTACATTACAAGCGGTTAAATATGACGAAATGAAAACCATAAATGGTAGCAGACCACAGTAATGGCCTTGCCATCTGCGCTTCCATTTCACTTCCAAAATATCCACTCTATTCATTTATTTTACTTTTTAAAAAGTTTATCTTGCAGGGCTCTATAGAAAATGGTAAATATCTTTCTTACTCAACCAACTTTAAATCAGTCCAAAACTAGATGACACTTAATTCCCAAGCCTTGCTGGACCATATGTCACAAGTTCTGAAGACTGGTGAAGGCTTTCGTCACTTCAGAGAACCCACACCACCACCCCCGCCCCCCCAATATTGACATCTGTTTCAACATTAACGAGGAAATGTGAATTTCTGTGGCACGAGCTTTTATGCTTAAAGTCCCAAGACACAGTGAGTGCATGGGTGTGTGATTGACAGTGAAAATTCAGACTGAGTGAGTGTTCTGAACCTCAGAGGGAACGCCAGGTGGGGGGTCACCAGAAAAACGCCATTCACATGGGAGGCATGACGGCCTGCCACGTTTGAAAATCTCATAAAACGGAAGCTAGAAGGTAGGGCTTAAAATATATAAAAGACCTGAGATGTCCTGATGTCCCTCTATGAAGTACTAATACTTCTGGTGCTCAAAAATATCGATTTTTTCATTCAACAGGTACATGTGCTTCCAAGGTTATTCGCAAATAATTTAGCGCTGTAAAAAAAACCATGACAAAATCTTGACAATCTCCCGTTTCAGTTTTCTAGCAACAGCAGAAGGCTATAAAAGCTAGATGTGCTGTATTATTATGAATGAAGATGAATAACTATAATAACGTTAATGATAATATGCATTTTTCTCTCAGCTCCTTGCCTCACTAATTGTCCTTTTAATAGAACTCTTCTGTTGCACTCAAGAACTGGAAAAAAAGAAAGACTCAAGCCACCCAAAAAGCACTTAAAATGTTTCTGCCATTATTATGTTTTAAATGGATTCAAAATGCAACTTGTGTAATGCCTTTAAGGTTAACTTATATATATATAAAGTATGAACTACCAGCAAAGGTCTATTAAGATAACAGGCTACTGTGATTCAAGCCTAGGGGTTTCACAAGCTCTCAGTTCACCCTTATAGAACACGAGCAAGAAATAACTTTCGGACTAATTTAAATTACGGTCCGTTGGTTCTGAGGCACGGGAACGATGGCCAATGGGAATTAGACGGCATTTCCATTTTCCATTTTGCGGAGTTCCTCACGCTGGACCTGAGGTGCGCTGAGCGGTGCACAGTAGCACTCCACCGTCCCGTAATTCAGACTTCATTACGGGAAGCCGACACCCTCTCAGACTCATTTCACCACCTGGTTAAACCTCCTTGAACGTTAATTAGAAGTTGTACTCCAACCGGTAGACTTGAGGGCGTTCACTGTAAAACACGGCAGTCGACCGCAGAGAGGACACCCAACTCGGAAAACCGCAGACAATCCGGCATCTGAATAATCCGGCAGCTGAGCGTCCCTTTCTCTTTAGGGAAAGAAGGAGAGAGAAAAAAAAAAAAAAACCCTCAAATGCACCTGCATTTCAAGCAATTTGTCTGTGCACCTGTAGTATTACAAAGGCGTGATGCAAAACAACAGATATTCATGTTCCACGTCTTTCAGGGTGAGGCCTTCTGTGCTTCAAAACCATGGTGTACCTGGCACAAACAAAGCAAAGTAAAAGGCAAGACAATAATAGGGAGAGAAAAAAAAAAAAAAAAAAACACTAGACAAAAGTGCCATGTTTTTCAGACAGTATTTGTCACAAGGCCCTGCTGCCTCTGACAGTCTCTTGCCATTATTCACTCAGACTTACATTCTCTCTCTCTCCCCATCTTTCCCACACATACACACTCACCTAATAAAAGCCTTTAAACTCCATGCTCATCCCTATAAGGAGCTCCATGTGTACTAGTCCCGACTCATACTCTCACATGGCATAAGGGCTGGTCAGGACAGCATAGAGTAACAGCTGTGGGCCTCCAGGTCTGGATGGAGAGCCAAGCAGCTGCAAGCTCACTAACTGGAGCACTGGCAGAGCTACAGGTAGCAGCTGGTGGCTGCACTGGGCCAAAAAGAGCCGCGGGGCCTCTGCTAATCATTATCTTTCACTCCTCATTTATGGCCTATTTCAGGGGTGCCCACTTTCATTAGTGCAAAGGCCCCAGTCACATCGCTGCCTGAACAGAGACTCTGGTCCTGGGAGGAGTGTTCCTTGCTGCAGACGAAACGCGGCCGTCCAGCACGCTCCGCACAGCGGACGAAACGCGGCCATCCAGCGCACTCCTTCCGAAGGGCTTTTGACAAGGCACATGAACAGGTGTGCAGCCGAGTCATTAAGGGTAACACTACTGAAGAGCACCTGATGTGGGCCTGGGTTAAGCAGTCATGGCTTCTCCGAGAAACACGTCACATCTTGATGAGACGAGCCCATTCATGCACGCAACATCTTTGAAAAAAGGCCATTACTGTTGCTAATTACAGTTCATATTTCAACACAACACAAATGAAATAAAAATAACAGCTACCATGTATCATTTTCAAGGCTTCATTAGAGTCGGGATGTTAAAATATCAAAAGAAAACAATGACGGGAAACAAGTTTCACATCCCCAGGAAAGGGTCGCTTGCAGACTCCAGTGCAATGCAGATTGTAGCGATATGTATTCCTCGATATTAGCTCAAAGTGCAGCACACAATATGCCGCAGCTGTAGAAGGCCTTCCTGGCGCTTTGCCATGTGCACTGAACAAACAGTCTCAGGCTCCCATGCATAAAGCTGTCTTGTTTGTTTAAGGCCAAAAGGAAGGTAAATTTAAGCATCGGTCACGGTTATAGCTGGCAAAACACGCTCGCTTTTGTGTTTCGTGTTAACCTCAAATCTTAGTCTAAGATCAAAGACCTAAACGATTCAATAGATCCGTACGGAAGCTGCCATCCCACGCTGTCCTGAATGTAAAACAGACTAAAGGCCCAGTGACAGTCAAGGAAGCCAAGGAACTTTTCCTGAGAGTCTTGAGATTTGGTGCAGGGCAGTAGCATCATTGTATCCTTTCTCCGCATCTCCTTATTCAAAGCCCACTGATCCCACAAAACAGCTAAAATTTCTTGGCCCAGAGAAGGCTTCTCATATTTTATGTACTTTCGTCCAGTTTTGCTGAGGGCTAGAGACGGGTTTAGCAAAGTCTGGGCAACGTGTGAGAGACTGTACCCAGGAGCGTAAACAATTCCTCAAGTTTTGTTTGGGGTGGAAAAACTTCTAGATACATTATACTACAGATAAATTGATTTAAAACCAATTTAAAAAAGAAAGGAGGAGAAAACCAGTTTTTTTTTTTTTTTTTAATCAGACCATGAGTTAAGAATAGGACAAGACAAATGTATGTAGCAGAGCAAATAAAGATTTTTCATTCGATGGAACATTATTTATGGTGCAGCAAAACACAGAAACATGGACTCCAAATTATACACTGCTCAATTTAAGTGTTCAGTTGCGAATGTCTTAACCACGACGAACATTTACAGGCAGCTGATTATCCGCAACCACACATTTCAGCAAGCATGTCACTAGGCAGCCACTTCTGGGACAGTCCCTAATCTGAGATATAGATAAAAAGGAAAAAAATAAAATAAAATTTCCTCCCAGTCTATCATTTATTTCCTCTCTGTTTTCTTCCCTTTCTGAAATCACCTGTGTCTCTGGAGAAACCCGAGACTATAATAGCACGGATGTAATAATTCCCAAAAACTTCCAAGTGTAACTGTGTGGTTTTAATATTAACCTCTGTGGTTTCTTGACTTAATGTAAATGTTAATATCAACCACAATATATGCACTTTGTGCCAACACAAGCAAACACGGGAGTCTGAGCTTTCTGAGGAAACACTGCTTGAAAAGATAAGGTAAAAACGGTTACTGAAAGTTAACTGCCCAGATAAACGTTAATTAACCACACATTCCATTATATGTCACGTGTTTGGAGGCTGCAGCCTCGGCTCAAAGTTACTGACTATAAATTGCACATAAGTATGAATGAGGGACGAAAATAATGTTATTGTACGTATTATCATGTGACATTCAGCTTTAACATGTTCACCACAATAGGCCTGGTGTCTGCCTTAGTTAGCTCTGTGATATTATTACAACTGAACGCAAACATATTTCCAGCCAATTCATCACCCGTTTCCCCGCTAACTTTAATAATGTTCAGCGACAGATCTTTACGTGACGACCAAACAAGAAAGGCAAGAATTTAACAAAAGTGAGAAAGTGGCACGATTAATGAACGTAATATTAATCAAAACCAGAACGCAATATGATTACAGTATGCACATGCCCAGAGAGAGAGAGAGAGAGAGAGAGAGAG
>JABJVR010009189.1:0-10078 GCA_025773905.1 Chitala chitala
CTGCTCTTAGTCTGGCCCATCACCTAGGACCTGTTTGCCTTGGGTGACCCTACCAGGGGCATTTAGTCCCCGACAACGTAGCTCCCAGGGTCATTTGAGCACACAAACCCCTCCACCACTTTAAGGTGGCAGCTCTTGGAGGGGTTGACAATTCACCCCCCTCCAAATATAGGAAGGGATACTGGTCATATTGCACTTACAACTAAACAACATAAAATGGCCAGTAATGTAAAATGTGATTTTTTTTTTTTCGTTTGTTTAAAAAAAGCCTTTTGCAAGGAATTAATTGAGCATTGAGATGCTCATAATGCCATTATGGAAAAACTACTCACATTTGAATATGTTGAATACTATTTCACGGTGTAATTAATTGTATTAATTCAACTGTATTCAAATTAATGTTGCATCTTCCTGAATTTGTGTTATATTAAATCAAGGTGTGAGTCTATATATGTTCAGCCTAATAAATCTACTTTTGTTATAAGCTTGATGCAATGTCATAAATCAACAGAAAATAAACGTTCTGTTTTTATTTTTTAAATTATATTGCTAAAAATATGCAGGCAGCAGTACCGTATTCCTGCAAGGTATAAAATAGAAGTACAAATAAAATTCCATGTTCTCCTCAAAGACATTCAGAGGTATCCAGATTAAATCACAGAGCACATTTTGGTTTGATTAGTTCTAGTCTGCGAATTCTTAACTGGAGGTTGACCATCATTATTCAGCGAGTCCTTCTAATGTTACAAGAATATAGTCTCAGAGTTGTCAAGAAATTAATCCTACAGAACGTTTGGAGTTCCGACAGCAATGTCCACCTGGTACACCGAAAGATTTATCAGAATTGGTCCAATTAGGCCCATATGAATCAGGCTGTAATGCATGCTGGGCTGCTACTCCTCCTCTCTTAGTAATGTTCTAATTAACAGTACGGGCTTTTCATCACTTGAAACATCCTGAAAAGGTGAGAGTGCACTCATTTACATGATGATGATAATAATGGTGATTATAGTACTAATGGTAGCGTCTCTTGATTTTTGATTATAAGCTGTGTTCGTGTAAACGACATGGATAGGTTGAAGGTGATTAGTGGGTTCCAAAGGCATGCTAATTAAGCTCCTATGGCTGTTGTCGGTAATTCTGCACCAATAAGGATGACAGCAAAAGTTTTGGGCATCACACAGGAACACCAGGTAACACTCCACTGTGGCACATTTATACATAGCACTATCTTTCTATTTTACTTTGGTTTACATCAGCATTGTGTTCTTCTTCTCTGAAAGGGAAACACTCCTATACTCTGAGTACAAGTGCTTGTGTGTCCCCTTTCTGGAATAAGTGAATCACGTGTAACATTTCCGTAAAAAGAAACATTTCAAATTCCGAGGGATTTTTCTTCAGAAAACTGAATGCATAACTTTTTGTTTATTCTTTTTTTTTATAACATCAGCAAATAATCCATTAAAGTCTTTTCAGCTGTATTACCATGTTGGTCAATGAAAAATTTACAATTTAGTCCTGTAGTATAAGGTTATTTTAAGACACTACCCATTATTTAGTGATAAAGGGTTTAGGTCTTGAAGTCCCCATTAAGTCATTGCCTATTGTCAGAAAGACCAAAGTAATAGCAAAGAAGGTCTTTTCTGCTTGAAAATAAATCCAATCTTTTCGTCTCTCTCGTCAGACACAGAGAGAGAAAAGTAAGGTGTACAAAATTAATAATAAAAAGCCTTGAGGAATTCAGTGTTTTTATTCCTTTTTTTGAATAATAAGCTTACTTTCATTGGGTTTTTATTATCTGTTTGTGCTGAATAATTACTGAAATTTAGATGCGATGCATTGTATAATGGAGTTTTATAAACAAGCACCTGCATAATAAATCTAGTCCTTTTTTGTTCTTTTTGTTCATTTTGAAATGTGTCACCATAAATTTAGTTAACATTATGGGAATTTTTAATGCTAAAACATATATAATAATTTGTATGCAGAGCAGCTCTGAAGAGTGTTCTCAAGACTATTGAACAAGCTGGACATGGGGTGAGCCCTCTGCATTTAATAAACTTCTTTGGAGGACAACGCTTGTGTAGGCTTCAGACACACTGTGGAAACACCGTAATTGGCCTCATGTCTTCACAAATCTAATTAAGTTGTCCAACCTTTATATCCTGTGAATGTGAATTAGAGTCTGAGCACTAGATAGAATAAATAAATCTGACCGGGTCCCTAAACCCCCTCCCCACTCGTCTTCCAGGTTCCCATTCTGTGGCGGTTTGTACGTTCATAATTTCGTTTATGACACCCTTCTCTTAAAGAGGTGCCGATGTGCTGAAGGTGACACTCACTTAATTCAGGTAATTCAGTTACGTGCGTTCGCAGACACGTGCACGCTCACATGTGGTGGAGGTGCGTGGAGTTATATATCATCATTCAAACAACAGCACGGCCATGAGTTGCTGTCTCACAATTCTTTGCAGAAGTCGCCTAATTTTTGTCATTTCTTACTTTCTTAATCGGCAATATTAATAAAAACAGTTATTGGCCAATATGGTAAAAATAGAGAAAGTTACTGTATTCCCATTTAAAATATATACTGTTGAGGTGTGCCTCTGGAGGCAGTGTTATGATCTGGGATTGCTTTAATTAGGTTGTACGAGGCTCAGCAACGTTATGCAGCAATAATATGAAGTCAGCTGAGTACATGAATCAGGCTAAAATTGTGAAACAGTGGTCCAGGGAGCACGAGAAATCATTTCCACACATGAATTGGCCACCAGAAAGCCCTGACCTTAATCCCACTGAAAGTCTTTGGGACATCCTGGAGAAGACTTTGCGGAGTGGTTCGATTTTCTCCTCATCACTACAAGTTCTTGGCGAAAATTTTATGTAAATGTGGATGAAAATAAACGTTTAGACATTGCATAAGCGTGTCAAAACAGTGCTATGTTGAATGGACACTGTAATCAAAAGCTAAAGGCAGTCCAACAAATTATTAGTGTGCGTTTTTTTCCAAGCAGTGTATATAATGCATATGTCAATCCATACTGAGTAAACTTTACCCACCCCAATGTAACGTGAGCTGCCTATTTATTAGGTATGCCTATTAAGTCGTCTGATGCATTTTCTTTTGCCTTGAGCATAAATACACTTCTATAGACACTGGATGCATTTCTTAGGAATGTTGTGTACTGCATAAATGATTGAGCTACACAGTAGCAGCCAACTGGACAGCAACATGAACTTGTTGCAAGTAAAGCTCTCCATCTCAACCAAGGATGCTCAACAAGGTTGAGATCCAGTGGACACTCGCTGTCATGTTCCTGGAACTTTTCTCCGGCAACATGTGCCCAGTGCATTATCTTTATAGAAGCGACCGTCTGATTGTGGATAAAGTGTAACAATGAAGGGATGAACTTGATCAGCAATGGTAGTCAAATGTGCTGAGCTCTTCAGACCTTATTTACTGGGCAACAGGTCCCAATGTGTGCCAGAAAACATCCTCCACAGAGTCACGCTGCCAGCGTCAGCCTCTACACTCAACACCAAACAGCAGGGCTCTCTGGACTTGTGTAGATTCTGTCAAACCCACCTCTTTGATCTCTCCATCATATGATGCAGGAAAAGAATCAGGATTCATCTGACCAGACAACATTTTCCAGTTTTGATGTTCTTGCACTCACTGGAGATGCACTTTTTTATTCCTTGCTGATTGGCACCCCACATGGTTCCTGGCTACCGCTGTTCATGTTAGCCAGTCTGGTAAGCGCTGTGTTTTGAGTGTTGACCTGACCTTGGGTTTGATATATTTGGATGGGGTCTGTCTGCCTGAATGATTTTTACCATTCTTCCTGTTGTACCATCCGTTTCCCAAGCATTTTCATCCAGAAGACTGCAGAAAACTTGTAGTTTGGTTTTTCTTTTTGCGTAATCTTCTGCAAACCCTTGACACAGTTGTGTGTGAAAGGCCAGGATGACTGCCCTTCGGGAGATGTTGAAATTAGCACATAATGCAAAGAAACATTTCATATTCAAAGTCACTAAGGCCACAAATTTTGCTCATTCCTAGCTGAATAATAACTGATTCTCTAAAGGTTTGTCTGTCTGATACACAGTATAGCACATACTGAAGTCACATGACATAGAGTTTGTTGCAATCTAGTTTATGTGAATCTAGGCACAGTACCTCATAAATTGGCAAGTTTTGCTTAAAATCAATTACTGTTCATTTGTGAATGGAGTATAAATTTGTAAAAGCTGTATTTTAATACATGTATACTGGCTGTCTGCATCATTGTAGTAATAATGCAATGATACACAAAAATAATCCATGGATTTGAGTATATTTCAATTGACCTGTGAACTACTGTACTTTTGAAATACCATAAGCTAATGCAAGTATAAACATAGCTGTGATTATGTTACAAATAATACAAAAAATACATAAAATACATACATAACAGTAACATAATAATTTTAATAAAACGTTGCATATGTATAGGTTCCAGACTACCCACTGCCCTGCAAAATGAAAAGTGGACTGGAAAATGTATGTAGTAAAATATTTTCAGACTAAGTTGTGGTTAAAAACAAAACTAATATAAAATAGAAATAACTAATGTGTTATTAACACTGTGATTGTAGCCAGACAAGTTGTACTTGCAGTGACCCCTGCTCAAATGTAATTTTGGAGAAGGATATTTAGGAACACCACAATGAAATTGTCTAGAGGCCCACAAAATCCTGTCATTGAAAGAATTCAGTAAAACCCAGTCGCTGCAAACAGAAGCACTTAGTAAACCCAGAGAAGGGGAATTCAGCATTGCAGCATGTAATACATGTTCAAAGATAACGTGGCGTGCAGGAATGTGTACCATGCAGAGCTGGGACTCCCCTCTGAGGTGACTCCTGTATGCACACAACACCTCCCCCATGCAAGTTCATTAAAAACACATTAATTGTCAATTAATGCAGAACTACACATGCCACATTCACATAACCTGTTAGTTATTAATCCTGCACATGTGGTTGCAGTGACATTTCACTTGTTGTCTAAATAGTAATAGAGGCTCACAGCTTGGGTCCATAACATTGAGGTCCTGTGCTCACAAAGAGCCATTTTATACAGACAATACTTTATGTTGCTAAAACTTTCACTTCTCTGAGTTGTTAATGCATACCAGTGTTGGGGTGTGTTAATCAGAAGGTCCACTATATTCATGTAGAGTGTATGTACTGCTTTGATAGAAACCCTGGGCTGTCATAACAAGAGTCTGAGTATGGAAGTACTATAAGTGATGGATTTGGGTCTTCAGCTCATTGGGATAATCCTCCTCTGTGGTAGCTCTGAGCAGGCTGTGGCTGCATGGGCTCAAACCCCAGTGATTACCCTCCTTACCTAATACGTTACCTGCCGTTTTTAATATAATGTTAGGTATATTTTGATGACTTGCACCATGGGCTCTGCAAGTCCATTAGTAATTCAAACTGTACAGTTAGTGGTTAATGTCTTCGGCACATTCGTGTTTAAATATCAAGGCATTGTCTCTACTTTAATTGTTTTCTTTTTCTCATTTCGAATGAAGCCAGACCCTTTTGTTTCTTTTCTTTATGGCGATGATGAAGACATTGGTTTATAAGAACAAAAATTTCCAGGACGTCTGTGCTGATGTCCTTTTTAAAGTAGCTGAAAAGCCATTTTATGCGTAGAATTTGCCATGAACGGTTAACAACGTGCGGTCCGCTGCATGCTTAATACTCGTATGTAAATAGAGGTTGCATATGGTATGAACATTGTTTATAAAAAGCCCATCTCGTGTTCAGCTTGCATACCAAACATTGTCATTGTCAGGTCCTTCTCCTTGACCTCACGCTATTCCCCAACCAGTGAGACATCCTGACCCTACTGTGTAGGCCAGACACCTATTAGCCTAAAATCTGTCCTGTTGGGACCCTCACACAGCTGCTAGTGTGCACCCGTGCATACACCAGCGTGGTACACGTGCACTTGCCTATAATCACGATGCATGTATGAATTCATTATTTATGCACTACAAAGCCTGTCATTGCATAAATAAATAAATAAACATTAAACAAAAATAAAAACACACACAGCAAAGTCTGGTAATGCAAAAGTGAAATCTGAACGAGAGAGGAAAAAACCACATTATCCCACATATGGGTTTACAGATTTTTGTAGTGAAGTATGAGTGAAAACCCTGTATGGCAGCGGTTGCTGCAGAATTCTGGTGTTTGAAGCTTTTGCGATAATGAGCAGACAAAATTGGGGTTTTCAGTCACAGTGAGAGGGGAAGAAAATGGCCCAAATACCAGGTACTTATGAAAACGTCTTGATGGGGTGAGATTCAACATGTTTGCTGCTGCCACAGGTATGTAACAATGCGTGAAACACATTTTCCCTTCTTATTAAACGAAGCAAGACAAGGTAATTAACTTGGAAATCACGAATGTAGTTGTTATTTGGATGAAAGGTCATTAGAAAACTAAAATGAGCCATCGTTGTAAAATATAATGAATATTGTAAAATTTATATTAAAAAATAATAATACCAACACTTTTCTTTTGAAACTGTGGATCCCTTTCACAGAGTGGTGAGTGCAAATTAGCAACTGTTAACAACTTGTGTGCTTAAAAAGCAGCATTTTTAGCAACATTATAATTCTCTACTACAGAATTTAATCAAAGAAGTTCTGCAAAGACTAAATCTTTCTGCGCAGCTGTGCACAGGACTCTTTATTGTATTACATAATTCCCTTTCTTTGTATGCGCCCTTATCCCAGCGCAAATAATATATTCAGTTTTAAGAATGTCTGGTTTTATTTTACGCCTGCCTCTTTTCACTGCGAATCCTGCTCTGCTGCCATTCTTGGCTATTACAGCTGAATGCACATTTGTGAGACAATACAGCGTGTGAACATGATTTCATTTTTTTTAAACAAATGAATAAATGGCTTGTTTCAATGATAAATGGAACTTTAGAATATTCTTTTTTTTTTCGTTCTCTTTCCTCTGACCTTTCTCAGGAATTATCGAAAAATGTTCTTCTGATGCAAACGTTTACTGTATTTGGCAGGGAACTCCTACAGTACAACAGACCTTTTTACCAACTCAAACATTCAGTCATTTGAAAATGAGTTTTTCCATTGTGTTCATGAGCTAAGACAAAAGTTGGCAGTGAACTGTAAATAAGCTACAAGTGACTGAAACGCAGAAGGAAATAAAACGTTTTTTCATATTCACTTTTAATAGTTTTTTTTTTTTTTTTAACGAGAAACGCTTCCTTTCCCAATCCTCCCTTCCCTCCATTCAATGAATATTTTAGTAGCATGAGATAATTACACGGATGGTTAAAGGAAAGCTCACACACAACAGTAGAGAGTGTGGGGAAAACGCAGAGCCGCCATAGAATGTGCAAGATTCACACACTTCTGATTTACTGTAGCACACTGATCAAAAGGCTATAGACTAAAAAGGGTACTCAAACACTGGATATCCTTAGTACTTTACGCACACTTTGCACCTTTGAAGAAGACATTTCAGTGTTGACACTTGCTCAGCCATCTCCCCGTATTAACAAAAAGCTGAAACATACAGGGCCCTAGATAGCCTGTTTGTTAGCGATGTCTTTTGGCTCGTCTTTTTAGCGATGCTTCTCATAACCTGACACTGGAGGGTACAGCGCCTGTGTTTAATTACTCCCTCGAAGACTGGTCATGATTTTTCAAGCAAAAGTTGAAAACAGCGTTTGTGTGGACGTAGTGAGCGATCGCTCTGCCCGTTCACCCACACCGCATCGCTGCACGTTATAATCCTGCGCGCAGCTTGTCAAACTGCATACTCTGCACAGAAGTGTGTCGGCGCTGCTCTCTGTTGTCTTTACTCGTGGTTGTCTGCACTGTTAAAGTACTGCTTGGTGTCTTATTATACTGCTTGCTGTCTTTGCATCCTGTATATTCTATTAGTAGTTTTGTGTTGTCCTTTGTGTTGTTTTATGTAGCACCTGGTGTCCTTGGGGAATGTTGTTTTGTTTCACTGTATACTGTACCAACTGTATACAGCTGAAATTACAATAAAACCACTATCCTATCCTATCCTATCCTATCCTATCCTATCCTATCCTATCCTGTCCTATCCCGCAGAGATCCATCTTGTCATGAGGTCCACATCAGCATTTAAATTGGCAGTTTGTCTCATGGTTTCATTTTCATTATAACACATTACAAGCCTATTCTGGTTTCAACAGGCTTCCGTGCCGTTGTAGTTTTCTCAAGGTAATAAAGAATAAAAAGGTAAAATGTGTACTAATTTTTCCACTGTCTTTGTGATGGTATCATTTCATGATATATGTATGCATTTTGTCTGAACAGAACAGTTTCTACTCAGGATTTCTATTGCAAAACCTTACTTTTCCCAGTAATGTAAAATATAATGCTTACTTTTGAATTGTCTTTTGCAACTAAAAATGTTTTTCTTTGCCTTTTTTACACATTTGCTGTCAGAAATTTAAAGCATAAAACATTTAATAATAAAACAGCACTAT
The DNA here is from genome assembly GCA_025773905.1 of Chitala chitala. Lineage (NCBI taxonomy): Eukaryota > Metazoa > Chordata > Actinopteri > Osteoglossiformes > Notopteridae > Chitala > Chitala chitala. The sequence continues at coordinate 8,555 of JABJVR010009189.1, forward strand.
AGCTATGACAGACAGCTGCCAGTCACCATTCTGTCATAACCATGTTTACTGTCTCCACCTTTCTTTTGGGTTGTAGTTAATTTTCAGAAGGTGAAAACGTTTGTGGATGAAATCACAAATGTTATTGATAGTACAAGTTATACATTGTTTATTTTAATATCCTTTGAGGCAACATGTTGTGAAAGGCACTATATCAAAAAAATTGAAATTGAATATATTTTAGTGTAACGTTTGATTGTCATATCATCACAAATTTCAAATCTTGTAAACAAACAATTTACATGGAGTACATACATGCAGTATTCAGTTTTATATAGAAACAATGTAATCAAGGTGAATTTTTATGAGAATGTCACTTATCAACCATCAAGCAAAAACCATAAACCTCTTACGATGTTTATTGCTGTGAAATTTGCATATATTGTGAGACGGGTGTTAGGGAGGAAATGAGTCATGTCTGGTTGAGCAGAAGTCAGTCTGGGAATAGACTGTACAATGTCCGTTTAATGCCTCTGTTAGTTTGTTGAGTTTTAATCAGAGTTGATCCCTCACTCATCAGCAGACCAGGGACCAACTGCTTTGCTCAGTGATCCGAGGATGTTGATCTCCTTGAGTATGAAAAATATATGTGCTTTTCATCCCATAATGGTGCATATTCTTTGTAATTAAATGTGCTTATATTCTACAAACAGGAAAAAAAAAGCTGGCACAGTATGAAGGATAACATTTTAGGAGAACTTTCTTATCACGGGCCTTTCTTCCTGACATTTTTGAGCTAGTTTTTCACGGGTTCTGTGGGAATTGCTTGTCATTCTTACAATACTCCGTCACCTCGTTGTTGCCATACAAAAATCCTCAAGCAATATTCTCCTCAAGTTTCTTGTTTCTTCTTAACGCTTCAGGCTTCTTTAAGCTGAAGCATATCTGATCATACTTGTATTGGAAATATAATAGAATAGCTTTGCAATGGCATAATAAATGTGTCTGAGCTCTTTAATCCTTCTTATAGCTGTCTGTCAGTCTCCTGGGGAAAAGGGAGGGGTAACTGGGGATGGAAGAGGGGGGGGTGCATCTGAAATATGGTTACAGTCTAACAACAGGCCCTCAAAATCAGGCTTACATTGTGTCAGAAGAGTGCTTAAAACTACAATGTGATTAAGTATGAGAAAAATGTGGTCCGTGTCATAGGTACAGATTATTATCTCTGGCCAAAACATGAATTTACATACCGGTAAACATAGAAAAATAATAAATTGTGTTTTGTTATTAGATTAGGCAGCAACAAAGGTAACATAGTAAAGCCATAATTTAAACAGGCTTGTAATCGGTGGCATGCAAACAAATTTATCCTGCAGTAAGATATATGTATAATACACATTCTATGATTAAACTAATTTAGTCTGTGATTTTTGCCATCTGCAGGTGGGAGGAGAGATACTGCCTCAAATGGAGGAATTTAAGTATCTTGGGACCTTGTTCACGAGTGAGGGAAGGAAGGAACGTGAGATTGACAGACGGATCGGT
>JABJVR010009190.1:0-10077 GCA_025773905.1 Chitala chitala
ACGCACTTTTAAGCTGCCTCTTCAATTCTCTCGTTACTCTAACCTTACATATGTTTTTCCTTTTTTCCTCTCTGTTTGCTTTGATTCCCCCCCCCCCCTTTTCAACTGATCATCCCACCAATCTGTACAGCGATTCCCTGGAGACAGCAAAGCATGTGCCTCAGCAACCGGGCCCTGGTGACATGCACCATGCTAGGACACACAAGTTCGCACATATGGACACGCGCACACACAAAATCGTTACAAAACAAAACTAAATGTGGCAGCTTAACAAATCCATAAACAAGGATCCTCATACAAAATACGTAATTTAGATAAACTATGACTAACAGCTGTGATGGGTGGGCACCTGTTCCAGGGTATCCGATAGGGTATCCGATATGCCTTGCACCTTAGGCTGCATGGAATAGTTCCCAAGCCACCTGCGACCCTGTAAAGAATAAGCACTTGGATAATGGATAGACAGTCAGATCCAACTGTAAAACACCCCTAGAAAATGAGCATGTGTGTGCTTTCTGAGGTGGGCTTAAGTCCCATCTGGGATATGAACTCCCTTCACTGAAATTCAGACGACACCTGGTTATTTAAAAGGATGAAAAGCATCATCTGGAACTTCAGAGAACCCAAGAAGGACATTACAAAGTGAAGTAGTTAGGAGGAAAAATGCTGCAATTTTATAAGCCTGACCCCATTTTGTGGTGCCCCCTACAGCTACGGAAAGCAATTACACATTGCAGCACTGCAAGGGAGGTTTTGTTCAAACTGCAGAATGTTGTGGAGCTCTGTCTCATAACTGTGTAATGCAATAACTACACCAAAAGGCATTTTGTACAGTTGACAGCAGAATATCCCCTTCAACTCCTGCTATGTTGAAACAATTATCTTATGCATTGTTTCTCCAACACAATATTGAATTATGCATAGAGTGGAACCAAATATTAACCTAGAGCATCTTAAAGGACATCAGAACATCCAGACCTTCCCTCTCACAATTAAAAATAAGCAGCTTTTAAAAAATCAGTTTCAAAGCTCGTTTTCGTTTTGACCTTTGTAGTGCTTATGTACGTCACACATACCACGTGAAAAATATTCATTCACCCTCATAGTTCTGTATACAGGAAGTCTGCTGAGTCAGGCCTGTTCCAAACACACAGCACAAAGGCAGGGTACACCCCGGATGAGATGGCAGTCCATGTAAGAAACACACATGCACACATATACACACACACAGCAATTTAAAGTCACTAAATGACATGAACGACACAACAAAAACACGCAAAACTACATTCATGAGAAAAGCAGATATTAGCCCACGACATGGAGGTGTGAGGACACGGTGCTTCCCAAAGATCCACAGCCCCCCCGCCATCAAAAATACACTTTACAAAAACACAATATGTTTCCTCTATAGCAGAAGCACTTCTATAAAGGCATCCCAACAGCCCTTGAGTACAGCCATGTCACCTGATGAAATCAGGCCAGCATTCTCCAGAATCCTGCTGCGTCACGAGACCGGACCCAGCACTGACATGCGAGCAGCATTTTACTGCGACGCACCCAGCAACGTACGGGCTAGCAAGCGCTTCAGCTCCCGACACCTAGACAACACGCACGCACGCACGCAGGCGAGCGCACACACACACACACACACACACACACACACACACACGCCACCTTTCCATCGCAACTGAACACAGGTGACAAAAATCATGGACGCAATCAAGGCTCCTGTTCTCGTGGGTCGCCCACCATCCCCGCCATGCTCGTGAGCTCATATCCCCGCCCCCACCTTTGCCTGTCCACCCGCCCCCGCAGCTCCCGCGCCGTCGCTATGACGGCAGATTTGCAGCTTGATTTGGGCTTTGAGGATTCTGATTTGGTGCATTAGAGTGCCGCTGTCCCCTGGGACCTGGGGGAAGTGATCTGTGCAGCTTCCCCATCTCACGACTCAGCAGAACAGATGGCGGACCACGGCCCGCCCGCCTGCGTTGGGCTCAGGCCTGTTCTGTTGAGAGGCGACGGCGTCGTGCTGGAATAACTAAACACTACGCGGCAGTGTAGCTTGCAATGAAGGAATGCAACCTAATCACACTCTGTTTTCTTGTTTTACTGCTTTTCATTCAACCGCATTACAAACCTACAACTGTTACAAAAGCACGCACACAACCTCCAATCTTCACAATGTTTCTGTGAGTTTTTTTCTAGGAGCGTCCATTTTGAAAACCACAAAAATGTTACTGCTGGAAAAAAGAAAAAAAAAAAAAATCAACGGTGCCATGTCTGTGGTGTACAAGAAATAAAGCATTACATGGTTAAATATCTGTGTCAATGTTAAATAATAGAAAGCAGTAAGTAGCCATTAGAGCCCTGCAAAATTACTTTGTCTGCGACAGACCCCGTGGAGACAATAAAAGACAAATATATAGGCTTTGCACCCACACCCCATTAGATCTGGGCAAGTTCCTCTCCATCAGCTAAATGGGTCAGGGCAGAGCGTAGCACTGGAATTAAACACAGGGACAGTCAAGAGCTGGACCGCAGACCCAGAAACTTTAGGGTATGAATCCCAAATCCCACTGTTTATCAGTTATACAAACTTGTCCAACTCTCAAACGTGGCGGACGTGCTGTCGGCGTATTTCACACGCTTCAATGCCATGCATGAATCAAGCAGAGCGTCCTGCACCAGTAGCTTGCTGGGTCTCAACTCGGTGTCTGTGTCTGTTCAGAGGTGTCAGGCGAAACGTAAAGGGCCGAACGAGTCAAGCTGATGGCACTGGAGTCTGCTCTGTGCACACACACCACCTTCCTCCATGAGTCCTCCAACGAACACAACAGCCGTTTGCGCTAAAAGAAGGACAAGACTTCCAACAGATTAAGAGCAGCAATAAGCAACTTTCGAATAAATTAACCGTTACGTGGATGCTTCAGAATACGGACGAGCTACATGTTTTCGCTCGGCTTTAACGTTTAATTTCCAGTAGTTGAGTCAGCTCTGAGGTAAACCATAAAGTGTCCTTGGGCTCTGGACAAAATGAGCACAACGTCATTATGACCTCCGTTATCACCTTCATCTGCTGCACCACACACTCATCTTCTGGCCCTGGCAGGTGTGACCTTGGGGGAGGGAACGTGGGAGGGGCTACCACAGTGAGTGGGTGTAGCTGGTGGGCGTGTCTCTCCCCACCCACATCATACCACGTGGTACCCAGGTAGGTGAAATGTACATGACATGCACATGGGGGGGGGCTCCCTCAATTGTACTGCGGGAGAGGGGGGCCTAACAGCCACATGATTAATGCGGCCAGTCAGAAGGCCCCCGCCGGGCTCTTGCTCTTACTTGTCTCAAAGGCATGGAAGCGTTATCTGTCAGACTGGCATAGCACAGGCTGCTCAAGCCCCTTAGAGCGAGGTGCCATCTGATACGAGTGGCCTCCTGCTCTTCTGCAAATCCCTGATCCCTGTCGGTTGGTATCCCAAGCGACAGGGTGGGGCACTGGGTCACAGTGCAAAACAGCAGAGCTGTGTCAAGCTCTTTATCAGCCCCCCTTAGAGAACACGTGGAGCAGGCTTCATCGTCCCAATAGCACTTTGCTACAGTTTTTCCTTAACAATGTTACATTAATGTCATCTAGCTGCCTAACGCTGCTGACCAAACAGGCTGAGCAAACCACCCTTAGATTTTTATTTATTTATTTTTTTAAAGATGGCAAAGATGCTGAATGCAGAGGATGGTGGCTTGGCAAAGCAGGGAGAGGCCATGAAGCAGAGGGAGGGCAGGTTTGGAGCGGTCGCCTTGCAGGTGGGCCAGCTCTGGGCGCGGCACCTGACCGGACAGGTACAGCGGCTATACTGTCAGTTCAAGACATATCGAGAGAAACGTTGCGCAAAAACGTGGGTTTACGAACGCCCGAACAGGCAGTGAAGAGATCAGAGAAGGAGGTGGGGGGTGGGGTGTTCGCAGGAGCGGGGTGAGACAACGCTGTAGATTGTTGACGGCTCTTAGTGCTGCTGCCGCTACAGGGAATTACCAGACGAGGAGGAAACTAATTATGTCGCGGTTTTCTAATTACCTAAGTCTTTTTGATGGAGAGCACACAAATGAGCAATTTATAACAAGGAACTGGCTATGCAGTTAAAGAGCTGCCTGTACCTAAGCGAGTGGAGGCAGGTTGGTGGGGGGGCTGCTGAAAGCGACAGAGCATCACCAAACCTGAGGAGCAACGGAAATTCTGACCCGCCTTCTCCTCGTTCAATGTTTCCGCTCACCACATCTCTCCTTATTAGCATGTGCGACGTGTGACAAGGAGTGAGACTTCACTTGTGCTGAAAACCCATAGGTTTAAAGCAAACAGATACAAAGGGAAGGAGAACGAGGATACAAGGCACCGACTGCTAAATTAAGTTTGCTCGTGGCTCCTTCGTTAAGAGGGAACAGCAATCAAGGTTAATTTGCAGCTCTTCACTCGAAGGCGCACGGAACGGCATGTAGCACCGCAAACAAGCCCAGTCAAGCAAAATTAGCACCTTTCCAAGCGCGCCATCACGGCGGCCCTCTAAAGAACGTGGACACGAGGCGGGCAGGCGGCGGGAAACAACCGCTGAACATCACGTTCACTTAAGGTGACGCGCATTTAGCAGGACAAGGACGTGGCAGCAGAAATCAATTTCAGATCATCGGGACAGAAGAGACTGACCAGAGTGAGTCTGAGCAGAATCAAATAAAAGGTGTTTTACTGGGCCAGAGGCAAGGCCTGCTGTTCTGGGCTGCCACGCTCCTTGGTGGGGGACAAGCCGTGCTCTATACTGACATGAGCTCACACGCTGTGGCCCAGTGGATTCCATATACGCCATTATAGCATCTACCCCGCATTCAGGAAAAAGCCAACTGGCTGCTCTAACTCCGGCTGTGGGCCACACCTGCTGACATGGGGAACTATACCGCAAACTGCACCTGTTAGAAAGGAAGTCTGTGAAGAGCAGTCAAACGGGCCCGACTCTAGCCGACATAATGAGTTGGGTAATAAGGGCTGAGGTAGGAGTTCAGGTAGGTGGTCACGCACTTATAAAATCGATACGTTTCTGTGATAAAACAGCGGTGGATAACTGGGCGAGGTGGGGGGGATCCACACAGTTTTACCCCATGCTTAAATCCCCTACAGCCAATCTTTCAGCACGACTGTATTGTGTTTACAATGTATGTACACACGGCGTCCGTGGCAGCGGCCCAACACAGCAACCCAGGAAGCCCAGCTCACTGAAAACATGCGCCGCCATTAGCTTCCTTGAGTCTCAGCTTCTCAAAAAGTTCAGCAAACACTATTTACAGACAAATACCGCTCTGTCGATTCCCATCCTTGGTCTGTGAGCGTGGAGTTTCAAACACGAGAATCTTTTTTTTAATGGCCGATATTAATTACCAAGACAGATGAAGAAAGAAAAAACACTGTCAGGTAATCCCAAATCAGGCAGGGCTGGCACGAGTTTAGTTACCTGCCCTAGGTGTTTGTTTATGTTCCATGTTTCTACTTGTAACGCTTCTGCCCTTCCAGCTTGCTTTAATATTGACTGGCAGTTTTGAAAAAAGTCAACAGAAGTCAGTCACGTTACCTGGGTGTAGATACCTACTGGTACTGTAGATACCTACTGGTACTGTGTAGATACCTACTAGTACTGGAGGCCATTATTACTCCTCTCTTTTGAGCCATGTCTGCTGAACGTCCTTCTGCTGTTCAGAACAGTCCACAGAATATGACCAGGTGTCCACATGTGACCCTAAGGCCGGTACCGACAGAGAAGCTTGTTAAAGGTATAGGGAACGGCACTGGCATACAGGACAGCGTCAGCTGTTGGGTCACGCCCTGGGCCCAGAGTCAGCGTGAGCCAGGACCCACTTCTCAGCAAGCCCACAGGACAGCGGTAGCCATAGAAACCGCACAGCCACGGTGTAACGGAGTGCACAGAGCATGATAAATCTTAGCTAAAGTTTCTCCGACACCTTGTACTTCAACGTCTTGGCATCTTAAGTGTTCAAGGTGTGCAAATTGAGGCAAGAAAATAAATTATATGTTATTGGTTTTTTTGAAAGGCGTTTGACTCAAAAAGCAAACGGGCAACACGGGCCAAGATGGAAATTAAGAATCAAGTGCCCAGAGTCTTACACAGACCTGAACATGTTATTTAGTAAGAGTCACTTTCAAGGGCTTCCCCAAACCATAATGTCTTTTAGTACACTGTGGGAAGAGATGAGAAACAGAAAGTTACTGTTAAGCCACTGTCACCGTTGCCTAATAAACACAAAGTTATATTCAGTCTCAGAAATGAATGAAATGAATTTCACGATGAAATGAATGCTGGAAACGTTCTGGCTGGCCAGACACACAGACACACTGCAGCCTGAATCTTAAGACAGGACCAGAGCCATTTTTTTCCCCATTTACCAAAAAAAAAAAAAAAAAGCTTAGCTTAAAAAAATTCCAAACGGAAATAAAGATCTATATTTAGATTGATGTGCATTCCAGCCACACTGAGAGCCTCTTCCTGCTGGTACCTCTGAGTAAACGTAGAAGCTCAGGCCAGCGTGTCCTGAAGGGCCGTGGTCTACGTCACCTTCTGTCCCCCGCACCACCATTCTGCTGCCCCACATGTGGGGCCCTGCCTTTCATTACTGCCCTTTTACCTTCTCTCCATCTTGAGCAGGGTGCCAGTCATCTAAACTGAAGGTACACTTAGAAAAATCCACCCCCAGCTGGACAGAGAAGACTGCGCCTGACCTCAGCAATGTCCAGTGTATTCCAATTAACATTCCTGTAATTGGAACAGCCAGAGGGCCAAGGCAGGACAAAACTGCACGGCCCACAGCCGCGTGACAACACGGCATGGCCCACAGCCGAGCGACAACACGGCACGGCCCACAGCCGAGCGACAACACGGCACGGCCCACAGCCTTGGAATTGACTTCAGGTTTCCAACAGTCGAGGCAAAGCAAAGCACGCTTTATTCTCTGTGAATGGCTAACAAGGAGGATCTCCTGAAAATAGAAGCGGAGTCGATCCCGTTTGAAAAAACATGCTTTGGGGGGAGGGGGCGGGCGACTTCAGAGGGCAAGAGAGAGGAGCTGAAGTAGGTGAGAACACATCGGTACTGGGGCACAGGTACACAGAGAATGGGGCCTCAGTGAGCACACACAAACACAGGCGCTCACAGGAACATCTTGCAAATAATGATCTCCGTTTCTGACCAGGTTTAAAGACCCCCCAAATAAACCATGCAACAGAAACATTTACTTGACAGACAAACACTGAATTCCAAACCTTACAAGTTGCTGCTCTAACAGCTATGAAAACCAACGTCTCCCCTGAAACCCACAATGTTCCGTGTGCACCGGCTTCACAGAATATGTAGCACTATATTAAGCTTCTCTCCTCGGGGTGAGGGGTACATAAGCCCAGACAAAGTGCATTTAATGCGCGGGTCTGACCTACGCTGTACTAATGCAGCATCCTGAAGACAGGCTTCCCTGCAAGCGTACTGCTCAAAAAATTTAAATAAATTAAAAAAAAAAAAAAAAAAAAAAAGATGAATATTGCACGATTATCAATCGCATCCAGGAATGACAAAGGAGCGGATTATAGCAGCAAGGCAGGAGCGCCAGGAACGGCAGGAACGGCAGGAACGCTGCACGTTTTAGAAGGAAAGTAGACAGCAGGTAGAACAGCAGTGAAGGCTCCGGATCTGCGACCGTGACGATGAGTGCAGACAGTCTCGGGACCGAGCATCCGCGCTCCCGACAGGCTTCACTTGCGCTTTGGTAAAACGCGCACCTGTAAAAACCGTGAGCCGCAGCAGATTGGTTTGAGCAGGAGTGTTTGCCTAGGAAGTAGCGCGCGCGCACGCACACGCACGCACACACACACACACGCACGCACACACACACACACACGCACGCGCACGCACGCGCACGCACGCGCACGCACACACACACACACACACACACACACACACACACACACACACACACACACACACACAGCAGGCAACAGGCGTGCTGCACGTTCCCCGGGTCACGGCACACCTCGACGACTGCTTTTAATTAACTGCCGTTAATTAACAGATGTTTAATCAAACATCTAATTCAGACTGCAATTGAGTATTTCTTCTACTTCGTTGCTCATTTAATAATTAACTTTGTAATACTATTTTTTCCCTGCAATAATTTCTGAAACAAATAAGGGAAAAAAGAAAAAAAAAAAAAATGTAAATTTCAGTAAAAGCTTTTCCTGACAAATTTTTATGTAAGCGAGCAAGTTAAGCAGTAAGTAGCAAACTGAGTCAGTAATGGAAATTGCATTCAGAGGCATTTACCGTTATGTGAAAGTCTAGTAACCGCACTGTCATGCTGCGTACACTTACGAACTGCTGCTTGTATATCGGTACAAAGCAACAGAAATGCAGGATTCTGCATTGCCATTGTTTAATGTTGTTTGCAGCAGCAAATAATGAATTATCTTCTAATTAGCTTTGAATTCAATCTTACAAATTGATATTGATGCCACACATCAAGTAATGAAACTATTTATCCCAGCAAAGCAGTCGAAAGCTTACTTGCCTTGTTCATGTTAGTTTGCTTAGAGAGGCTCTTTGGGTACAAATTCACAAACAACGCAATTCTAAACAGTGCACGAAGGCTGCAAGTCACAGAGATAAGACACACTCAGCTTCAAAGGCACAGTTTTTCCCCTTTAAAAATGGGGGGGTTCTACATAACTGTATATAACAATATACCTAATAGATTCTTGCATTATATACTACTATAAAGTTATATGTTGTTAGCATGACAGAACAGCACATAGCTTTGCACAAGGACAGGTGACACAAAGACACAGAGAGACCAGTCAGAGAGACCAGCCCCCGTACACTTGTACATATTGCTCCTGTGAGAGCACTGATTTAGCATTTTTGAATACGCTTCACAATGAAACAAACATCCGAGGTGTAAACGGCATGAGAAATAAAGTGGAGACAATAATACTGAATACATCATTAAATGGTTACATTTAAGCCTTTAAACCCGAAGGGGGAAAAAGGTGGCTCCACTCTGTTTCTACTCTTAGTGGTAAACACACACACACACACACACACACACACACACACACACACACACACACACACGAGTCTCCTGTATGGAAAACCCTATGCTGGTGGATTCCCCTCTTCCTGCAGTTTGCTCACAAATGTGTTCCTTATGTCTGGTAACTCCTTTGGTGAGGTAGACCAGGTGAGGTACATCAGGTGAGGTCAGTCCTCCAAAGTGATTCACAGGCTCCCTCCTCACATTCGTAACTGAATCCTGTGGGCCGACACACACGGCTGTCAGCCGATACACTCGCTCGGCTTAGAACATTGATGCCACTGTCACGGACCTCCTGCTCAGGCTTTCATGCATGGTGTCTGTGTTTGAGGGAATTCTGGGACCCTGAGCTGGTCCTGCGACTAGCTGACAGACTCCTGTGCCCATTCACAGCAGATACACTGCTGTAAAACAAGCTCTCTGTCTCTCTCTCTCACACACACACACAGAGAGACAGACAGACAACCACACGCGTGCACGTGTGCGCACTGAAGACCCCACACAGGCGCGCACACAATGCTCGCCTGCCTGCGCAAAAACACGCGCGCTGCAGCACAGACGTACAAGCATCTGTCAGGAACGCGAAAATGCAGGACGATGTTTTTGTCTTCGCCACGTCGGCTGACCTTTGACTTCTGAGCACAACACAGCCCCCCAACACAGCCCCCTCCCAAGAGCGGTGTTGGATCACAACAATGGAACGAAAAGGCTAAAAAAAAAAAAAGAGTGGGGTCGATGTGATAGGAAGGGTGGGGCTCTAACTAATACTACCCTTCCTACTGGTTTAACAGAGCTTGTGTTATTGCCCACCCCCCTCCTCCCTGCCACAAACAGGCAGGATACAAGAGAGATATCAGAAGAGTGGAGAGCAGTCAGGAGAGCGACACAAAAGAGACCGCGAGGGAGAAAAAGGGAGAGAGAAAGCGTGAGGAAGGGGGAGGGAAAGAT
>JABJVR010009191.1:0-10076 GCA_025773905.1 Chitala chitala
GCATTGTTTTTTTTTGTTAGATAACTTTGGTTAGAGGTACCCCCACCCACCAACCCAACACAATACGACCCCACCTTGTATGGCTGTGCGATACAATGCAATTCTTACAAATGAGGAAAAACTGGAGAATGTGTACATCCTTGGAAGAGTCCGTAGCCTGTCTTCTGCAGCTGAGGCCATTTACTCTGTCTTCCGCCTGACCCCTGGAATTTTCTCCTGTATCCTGTTCATGGACACAGGATAAACACCCTTAGCCAGTGTTCTGTTGCCAGCAATTCATTTTATAAAAGTGACCTCAAAAACATAACATTCACACATTAGGACTGCCAAACTGAACAGAAGCTCCATGTGAAGGTTGGTTGCTGTGCCCTTAGAGATGACCTCGAGTAGTTCTCTGACCTTGCTGGGTGTGCCCCTAAGACACTGACTGGGACAGAAACCACAGCTGGACACTTACTTTCCAACCACCGAGTTGACGTGGGTCCTTACTAGTCCGAGGTATTGGTCAATTTGGGCCTGGGAAGCATAGAGACAAATGTGAGACATAAAACCCCCCCGTTGAGAAAACCCTCAGTACATTACAGTAGTGTTTAAAGGAGGACCGACCTGGTATTTCTCATACACCACAGGTATGGTGAACATCGATATCACAGCTGTGGGCAAAGGAACAGAAACACACTACTGAAGTCTGACCCAAAACCACCCCTTCCACACAACACTGTATTTACTCTATTGACTGTCAGAACTGTGGGGTGGACCGGGGCAGGTCACTACATTGCATGATCACTGCTGTACATCAGTGTGGTGTTGGTGACATCTGTGTGCTGCGGCTGTGGGTTCTCACCCAGGATGAGCAGAGTCAAGCCGTTGAAAAGCGCACCCACGTATGTCAGCAGCCACATGAGCACTGCGAACTGAAGGAGAGGAGAGCGCACGGTGGGTAAAGCCTGCTGGGAAGGCGCCACCCGTGTGTGTGTGTGTGTGTGTGTGTGTGTGTGTGTGCGTGCGTCTGTGCGTGTGCACATGCGCTCCCACCTTCAGTGAGTCCACCAGGTCCTGCACCAGGAACAGCCTGCGAAGCTCCTTCACAACACTGTTCACATACAGCTGGGCGTTGTCGGCGTACTTCTGGATCTGATCTTGGGACAGCGAGATCTCCGCCTCCAGATAGGACCTGCAAGGGGTTCGCAGAAGCCATGACACGCACGCACACACACGGGTGGTTTGAGCTTCTAGTGATGACAGAGGTGCACTTACTTGAAGGGGTGACCCTCATCTGTCTTCTGCACAGCCTGCAGAACGCACTTGTACACCCTGAAGCTGATGGTGGCCGAGAGGGCAGCCAGGGCGAGGTAAGCCCCGACGCTGACCACGCTGAACTGTGTGAGCGAGAAGAGCAGCAGCAACGCGCTGGAGAACACCACAGCCGTCTGCTTCACGTCATGCCAGTAGAGCAGGTCCATGGCTGTGGGAACAGGGGCAGCAGTGGGCTGTATCACATGACCTGGCAGTACAGTTCTAACAGAGCGTATCAACACTCTACAAGAGCCTGATGCATGAGTTGCATGAGTTTTGGAAGGTTGGAGATGGGTCATGTGACTAACCTTAATGCAGATATGTCATGGTAATGCCCACCTATCTAAAGTAATAAAAGGTACCGCTTTCCTTCTGCAGAAAAAACTTAATCATTACTTATGTATTATATCTCTTATTGCCTCTGTATTATGTCACCTAAGACTACATAAAAACAGTAAAATTAATGTTAACCAACTAGCTAATACTGACTGTATGTCATAATCAAGTGAACAGATAAGAATAACAATTTGTTCCCCTCCAGGCATGAAGAAAGGCTCAGCTACAATATTTTTACCCGACATACTCTGCACCAATCATGTGCTCAGTACTGTGTCCTCAAACAGACCCCAAATCAGGGGACAACAAGCAGGTGAAACCCATCTGAGTCTTGGACTGTGTGCTGTGGTTAGGACTCCCTGTACGACATACTTACCTGCTCACAGCAAAGTGCCTAACAAGGCTGTTACTATGGTTACAAATAGACTATCGCTGGTGTGTGGCAGAGCAGTCAATAAACACAGGCAGCACAGTCCCCGAGAGCTCATTGGCAAAGCAGACACAAGCCACAGACTCCACGCTTATTGTCTACAGCATCCACTTTCATGCTCTCCTCTGTGTTCAGTACAGAAAAAGGTAAAATCCCTCTTTCGCTGTCGCCTTGTGCCACAGGACATCAGAACATGTACCAGAATTGACACTGGGAAGGGCAAAAGGAACCTGGACATCCGCCCAGACAACAGAACACAGGCTCCACCCTTGCTTCTTGGCTACCTGCTAGCATTTAGCTACCATAATCGTGCTTGTGCTAAACAGCTGCTCTGATGTCACCCTGAGGGGAAAAGGCAGTTACCCACTTCCAAGACAAAACAAAGTGATATTAGTATAGGGAAAGCATCCAGGTGGCTGGAGGTATAGGCCATAGCTCACTGGGCTCTTACCTGACAGCAAGCAAGGTAAAGGTGTGACGAAAAACATGCTCAACCACAGCCCCTGACATGGCAGCAGCAAGTGACCTCTCACTGGACGGAGCACGTCTCTAAACCTACACAAATCCAGCGCTGGAAAGTAGGGCCAAGGCAAAGCCAGTATAGAACCAGTGACCACACCTGTGTGAAGACAGGCCACCACACATGTGGTTGCCACAGCAACAGCATTTCAGCTTGCTCTATGGATAGTGTGGCGGTCTTTATCCAGACCAGGGATACTGGGGCTATGGGAGATGTTTCCATCTTTATTCTCCCATTGCACAATAGATAAGGTTTAACATCAGCCATATTTAACAAAAGAGACTGAACAATACATAACATCTCAATGACTTCCATACATCTAACAGTGGCTGAACATGTTTTAGTTAGGCCTTAAACCGTGGGATTTGGCAAACAAAGATGGATGCTTTCACTTGTCAGCAGAGATGTGCAAAAACACGCAGCTGAAGGCATTAGTATTGAAGCTCCCATGAGAAATACAATCAGAGGGTAACAAAAGGGTTTGCTCCCCAATTAATGGATGAGGAGCTCAGACACTTGACGGCATCAGAAGTAAAAGCAGCGGCACGTCACAAAGTCTGAAGGAACCAGGTGCCCCCATGTTGAGGGCGGGTTAAATTAGGTAACAGAGAGCCACAATCCAAATACTGTCGGCTCAATGCTACAATATGACCATTACCTGGATTTGTAACTGTGGAGGTGGGGGGTTGTGAGTTCATACAACGAATGGCTGTCATCACCATAGGGAGAAATAGTCAGGAACGGGTCATAAAGGACCCTCCTGACAAAACATAGTCTGTTGAAAATTGTGTCTGTTGGCTTACAAGGATGAGCACGTAATCTTTACATCATCAATGGAGACATCACCACTGACATGCTGTGAATGCCAGAATGACACACGAGACCATGACATGGGCTCCTCTCATTATCACAACAACCAAGGTGAGATGCCAGATGCTTTCCAACAGCAACGGCTGAGTCTAGCCCAGATGACCAGCAGGAGAGACAGGCGTTGCTTAGAGCCAGAAAACCGGTTAAAAAAAACTCTGATGTCAGCTGGGATGTTTGGCTAGTACCTGGTGACCAATAGGGAAAAAGAACCACATCCCCCATTGTCAGAAATAGAGAGGCCTTTCCTGACTGTGACGACACTGTGATTAACATTCACATTTCAGCTGGGATCTGCCCAGCCTATAGGGAGAAACAGCTTCACTTCCTAGCCTCCACGTTTTCCACGAGGTGGATGCTGGGAATCAGTGGTGCAGTCTGCTGACAGGACATGAGTAATGGGAAGCAGGAAACTGCATCAAGAGCCATGAAATTACTTCCTCTGACATCGCAGGTAGAGACTGGATTGTCAGCACAGAGCTCAACAGAATTACATTTACCGAAGACGCTCTGATCAGCAATTCAGGGTGCAGAGAACCCTGTTATGGAGGGTGGAGGAGAGCGTCCGTGTGTGTGTGTGCGTCTGGGTGTAGTAACTCCTCTTACCATTTGTGCAAAGATGCAAAGATGGCAATCAAGTCTTTGGGATAAGCAGTAAACGCAAGTCTCCCTTGTCAGATTTTGCATGGATTTTTAAAGGTAAAATATTACCACACAGTTTCCCACTTCACAGATAAAGGTGTTACAAGCACATGGTACACACAGATCAGGAATCCAACTCATAAGGCAATGCACAGACACAAGAAGACACACACAAAACACAGTGTGTGTCATACGTGTGTAACTGTGTCATTGGGGGGGTTTCATTTCCTTGCAGTACCTCGCTGTGGTTTACAAATCAATAACTACTGTCAACGTGTCTAGAACATCTCCCTCCACACCACTTAGCGCTCGACTCCACCTGCGCTGACTGCTTTAAATTACCTCAAGACAAAGTCACATGGGAAAAGGTCAGAAGAAAGAGTGTGTCTATTTCTGAGTGAAGCCAACAAGCAGCCCAGAAATTGTTACGCACCAAAATGTGTTTCATCAAAAAAAAATGGGTTTCACTAATAAGGGTTGGGAGAAAACACCCACACAAAAACAGCAGAAAGAGAGATGGTGTAGCTGCACGGATGGAGACTGCACCCACAGCCATGACAGCTGCATGTTCTCTACAGAGCAGACGAACAGCCAATAGGTGAGCGTGGCCTGGCTGCGCAGCACCACGCTCCCCGGCTGCGCAGCTCACCATTCCCCGCCTCTGCGCTCCAAACAATGGCAGCTCCCCGATGAGCGCAGCGTGCTCCTTACTGGGAGCGAAGCGGCCACACCCCACAGCACGTGGATGGGGGACATTTTTTTTCTCCAGCCATAAACATGACAGCCAGACACAAGGGCGGTGGGGGGGGAGCCAAAAAAGGCACATACTAAAACTGGCACTCTCTTGTGTCCAGATCCCTCTCTGAGTAAATTATTTATTATTATGAGAAAAAAATGTTAGCATTATCACAGACAGAAGCACTGAAATAGGTTTACACGGCAGGAATATCACGCCCTCAGCATTACAATGTCTGCTGCTCAAACGACAGGCAGCACCCAGTCTCAGCCTCGCCGCCATGACAACAGCATTCAGGCACTAAGCTTCAATCTCGATGCCATGACAACAGCATTCAGGCACTCACATAAAGCTCTAAAGACAATAACACCCCTGCACACAGATATAGCTCTGAAACCATGACAACAGCTATCCAGAATACATAGTATAGATACCATGACAACAGCACCCCAGCATACATATACAAGCCTAGTACCATGTCAGCATCATCCTAACACAGCATCCAGCTACCACCCTGACGCCATGACAACAGCATCCTAGCAGCGGCGGATGGGCCCAGAACGGGGGGGTAGGACAGGGAGATGACAACAACATTTGCTATGTCCTCCTTTGACACTGAGCAGAATACTCACCTACCAACACAATTTTATTGCTAAATACAGTCATTTTAATGTATAGCCATTTTATTATTTACCTGCAAAAAGCCCAACTATAAGTGAATAATTTCTCCTTTTTAAACACACCCAGGAGCACTCAGCCATTTTCCATGCATAAAAACTCGCCATTTCACACACACACAAAAAAACAAACAAGGGAACTGGCAGGTGACACCCTCACACATGCACAGTCCTTTTGTCTAATACAGCACACAGACCTCAGAAACCTTGCAGGCCCAGCCGGTGTTCTGCAGGCGGAGCGTGTGCAGACACGCACACATGTACACACGCGCACACTGACGGGCACACGGACGGCGGACACGCACACGCCCTACCCTGGCCCTTCCAGCTGCTCCAGAAGCACTCCTTGGTGGGGTCTGTGCTGGCCTGCATGATGAGAGCACGACTGAGTGAGCTCCTCTGTTCTCTGATGTTGCTGCCGCGCTGCTGAGTCCCTCACTCACGCATCCCGGTGCATGAATGACTGGGGAGGGGGGTGGGGGGGGTAGGCGGAGCTCCGAGATGACGATGCGCCACAGCAAGGCTAGAAGTGCTGGGGGGAGGGGTGGGGTTACCACACTGTAAACACTGCAGTCAGCACTGCAGCAAATCAGCCGTGATACTGGGGTGGGATTTTCACGGGGGGGTCGGGGAATGGTGCGGTTTGGACGTCCTTTTGTGCAAGAAATCCACACCCCGCCACTGCAGCTCAGCTCACGGGCTAGAAGAGGTTAAGTAGATTCACGCATTACAGGTACTGCCAGCTACACGGCCTCTTATGGGGTTTTCATTGTCTTCCCTTTGTCCGCTTCCTCAGCCCCGCACCGCTAGCTCCACACCACGTTTTGGATTGTAACACCTCTACCCGTTTTAGCACACTGACTCTTAACACACTTTCGTGCTGTGCATGTCCTGCTAATTAGTATCTTTGTACAGGTGATGAAAGGGGCCATGTTGCAGCAGGGGCTTTACATCACAATGTAAATATCGCAAGAGCACTGTCGTTTGGGAAGAACAGACACCTTCATGGCAATGTGTATACAGTAAAGCGGCGAGGCGTGGCAGGTGGTCTCTTCTCTCGTATGGATATGAAAACAAACAGAAAAGACAGACAGTGTGGGGGATTACTGATCCCACCTCAAGTGTAGGGAGGGAAAAGCCTCATACTGGCATCCTTTTTTGTCACCAGGAGGTGGGATGACTCTAGTAACATGACCAGGGCAGAGCGGTGCAGGGTGACATCATGGCTAGTTCCAGGCAGGTGGAGCTGTGCTGTACAGGTATGACTCAGCGTCAGGAGCTCTGGCACGTTAGGATGTCCTGTGCCATGACCCCCCCCACCCCATTTCCAACAGTCTCACGCTCACACTGGTCTGATCTGGAGACAAACAGCCAATCAGGGACAGACGTTTGTATAAGGTAGTGACGCACCCTTGTAGTGAGCTCACGCAACTTATCAGTGAAATTACACAATTATACACGTGCCCCAACCCAGCAGAAACAGTGCATGTGCGTGTGCGTGTGTGCTCATGCAGACCTAGTCAGGTAGTCCGACTACTCACTCAGGCCAACTGCTCAAAACACAGCTACACGGCTAACACAGGCTAGCTGCTCAAAAGACAACGGCACAGCTAACATAGGACAGCTGCTCAAAACACAGTGACACAACTAACACAGGCCAGCTGCTCAAAAGACAACGGCACGGCTAACGCAGGTCAACCGCTCAAAACACAGTGACACAGCTAACACAGGCCAGCAGCTGAAAAGACAACAGCACAGCTAATGCAGGTCAACCGCTCAAAACAGAAAGACACTGCTAACACAGGCTAGCTGCTCAAAACACAGAGGCACAGCTAAGCAGTCCAATCACTCAAAACACAGCGGTACATCTAACGCAGTCCAATCACTCAAAACACAGCGGTACATCTAACGCAGTCCAATCACTCAAAACACAGCGGTACATCTAACGCAGTCCAATCACTCAAAACACAGCAGCACAGCTAACGCAGTCCAATCACTCAAAACACAGAGGCACAGCTAATGCAAGCCAGCTGCTCGAAATACAGCGGCATGGCTAACGCAGGCCAATCACTCGAAACAGAGTGACACGATTAATGCAGGCCAACGGCTCAAAACGCAGTGGCATGGCTAATTCAGACCACCTCCTAAATACTCGGAGGCACAGTTAATGCAGGCGTCCTGGTAATGACCCTTTTCCACTGACACATTTTAACTGTGTCAAACTGCACTGTAATGTACCATGCTGACAGAGCACAGCTGCACATGGAATGGTACAAGTCGCTTTTACATTTAGCAGGTACAGCTCAAAAAGGTAGTGTTTAACTTGGTGATGTGAACTCGTGTAATACTCAAACTGTTTAAAACAAACGGAGACGAGGTTGCAAACATCAGCTTCTCAAGACAGAGGTGTTCATGGTGTCGTGTGCATCTCTGTTGAGGGTAAATGTAACGATACACAATTAATATCGAATTAATATATTAATAACGATCATGATAATGAAGAACAAATACACTCACTTGATTCAGCAGACATGTTCCACAGCACCATTTCACTCTGATTGACGTTTCCAAGTCATACTGTATTTTCTCCTCCAACCAAACTGTGCAAAGTGTCTGCACCTCTTCATGGTGCAAGCTTTTCAACTTGAACAGAATTTTCAACAAAACTGAAAACTACTCTGGCTTTACTCCAAAATTTAAATTTGTGCCTGCAGACAAACTTTGGGTCTACTTGTACACAGGCACACTACTTCGTTAACCTTTGCTCCCCATGGCAACACACTCACACACGAATTATCAGTTAGCAGAGGGTAATTGTCCACATTTGTGTAAACAGATACAAAAATGAAAGCACGAGAACATACGGTTGTTAAACGCACTCACATTAGTTTATAGTTCATGACTGACGTTACAGACATCCCTACAGTTCCCTACAGGCTGGCTACAAAGAGGACGCTGAAAAACTGCTATGAACCAAGTCACTGCAACAATAACAAACTCAATTCTTCATTTTAATGTGTGCTGCTTGGCCAGCTGTTCTTTACTACGCCAATTAATGGAAAAGCTTTACAAAGTGTTTCCTGGCAACGAGTGTATTTTTATGTGCGTATCAATATCAATGTAAAACATTTCAAATTTGAAGAAAATTGATGTTTTCAGGACTAATGTGTTTGATTGCAAAAATTCTTTATCATATCAGGAGTGCTTCCAGTCTGAGCTAAAAACTACAATGTCCTTAACATTAATGTAGGTGATCATTCTCTTCACTTGGCACAGGTCAATTTCGTAAATGTCGCTGTACCCTCCGGCGGTTAACAAAAGCTTAGCCACTTTGTTCTTTTTTCTCCTGAACAAGAGTCAGGCAGCTGCCCTTGACAGTAGAACCAGGAGCCTACCTGTGCGTAGCTGCTGACAGACCAGGCCCTGACATACAGTAAAACACTCCCATTTTCCCTGTTATATCTCCACCTTCCACTCTTCCTCAGTTATGCCTTCATCTTCATACATCATTCATGTTCACTTCTCTGCTGTTTCTGCTGGTAACCTCAGGGGCCGGGGGGGGGGGGGCAGTTATGGCTCTGTCAACGCAACAGCATATAGGCCACAAGACGTCAGTTCTTGATCTTCTGCTCTCACCTCCGGTTACCATAGTAACGGTCGTGGCTGGAAGGCTGCAGAGCTCCTGGCCCAAAAACCATGTCTCCACATGCCGGGACTGTGAGAGGTAGCACACGGAGGCTAGGAAGCTAGCTTGGGTCAATCTGGCCTGCTAATAAAGTGTGCCATTATTACTGTTTTCACACAGTAGGATTCACACATTTACTGTATATGCAAGTTTTTTTTTTAGACATCCCACTACTTACGACATGGTCAAACTTTTATCTGCAGCGTTTTCCACGCACTGCAGCCTCTTTTCTTGCCAGCTTTGGCGTCAGTGTAAAAAATGCACGACCATATACTCGGCAACTAACGCCAAATCAATGCGTCAGCTGTTTAAGTGTCTTGCAGTGTTTCTCTGGCACTCATCACAGTGGGATTTAAAGGTCTTCAATTTAATCCAATTCGGTTTATTTTTATATAGCGCTTTATACGATAAGATGCTTCAGGACACTCTACAGAAAAAAATTAGCTATTAATAAGAATTACATGCAGTGGAACAGGATAAAGTTAAAGCCAGCTGACACTGGAGGAGAGGAACCAAAAACTCTACATTGAGAAGCTAGCCTGTGTTAGCAGTGTTTGATAAGGTCTCAGTTCAGGCCTGGAGAGGATATCAAGTTACGATTAGGATTCAGCCCTAGAGAGAGCCTGGAGCTAGGGTTAGGGTTCAGGCCTGGAGAGGGACCAAAGATAGGGTTAGGGTTCAGGCCTGGAGAGGGACCAAAGCTAGGGTTAGGGTTCAGGCCTGGAGAGGGACCAAAGGTAGGGTTAGGGTTCAGGCCTGGAGAGAGACCAAAGGTAGGGTTAGGGTTCAGGCCTGGAGAGAGACCAAAGGTAGGGTTAGGGTTCAGGCCTGGAGAGGGACCAAAGGTAGGGTTAGGGTTCAGGCCTGGAGAGAGACCAAAGGTAGGG
>JABJVR010009192.1:0-10075 GCA_025773905.1 Chitala chitala
ATAGAGAGAGAGAGAGAGAGAGACAGACAGAGACAGAGAGACAGACATTCAGAGAGAGAAACCTGTCAGAATTGTACTGTTAGGACAATCCCATGCAGGAAACTCCACCCTTAGACAGAAGAAAGCTTATTATGTAAAATTAAATGCAGCACAGAACCGCATTATAGTTGAAAAGCAAACATGATAATCGCAAACAAGACACCGTCTCCATACATAAAAAACAAACCATTAAAATACTTGAAAATTTTCATTTATTCATCAGTGACCTTTTCTTCAAGAGAGGTAATCAACTCCAAGAAAGTTGATGTGAAGTGTCAGTAGAGGGGTTGGGACCTCTGAGTTATGTTACTGTATGTTCTCACAGGATTACTCATCTTTACCTGTAAGGATGTGCTTGAGGGAGCATACTTTCATGAAATACACTCCCTGAGTGCATTAACACAGCCCCCGCTGAACTGCTAGCCAAAGAAGTTGGAGAGAAAAGCCTATCAGAGCCTATGAAAAGGGCACTTTCTGACATCGACATTTTATTGAACGTGATTGTCCACTGTAAACATGCGAACAGGTTGGAGGACATATCCTGGTTGTGAAGCTCACTGTTTACACAGTGAAGAAGCTGCAAATCACAGATGCCTTTAGCTCACAATGACACGAAGATCTTTCACATCCTTGTTTGTAGGTAACTTTCCTGTCAAGTTCATTCCTGGACCCTCACTAATGTGAAACGAAGGCAGTGCTATTACTGCATTTTCTAAAACAAGGCAGCAATATTTACGAAATTGGTGAGCTTGTGAATGAAGTGCAATATAAAGTTAATATACAAACTGACATTTCAGTTTATTCCTTAAGGTTACATGGCATAATGAGGTGGGGCACTACTGGGGTGTACATACAGTATCTCTCTTCCATTTACATTTGGTCATTTGGCAGATGCTTTCCTCAAAGTGACTTACAAGTGACGTACAAAGTAAGCATAAAGTTGTGTCAGGGTGAAGACATTAAACTCTGAGTGCAACAATATGAAATGTGTTTGCTTTTAAGTGAACGGGAAGCTGCAGAAGAGTTCAGTCTTCCAGAGATTTAGAGTATTGGGAGAAAGTGTGCTGATGGAGGAAGGACACAATTCACTGGCTGAGTGCAGTGGGCAATAGGGATTGTAGGCCTGAATGAGGGTGTTCAGGTGGGGAAATACTGTTGAGTTGACCACTAGATGAGTGTCAGAGATTTGAACCTGATGTGGGCAGCCACAGGGAGCCAGTGGAGAGATATAAACAGTGGTGTGACATGTGTTCTTTTTTGGTTGATCAAAAATTAGATATGGTGTTGCATTTTGGAACATCTGGAGAGGTTTGACTGCACATGCTGGTAGCCCTGTTAGCAGGGCATTGCAGTTGCTTCACATGTACAACCCTAAATCAAATAAAAAAGCTGGGGTGGTATACAAAATCAAAATAAAAATTGAAAATAGTAATTTGTAAATCATCTGCAACCTACAAAAATATCATCCAGAAAAGGCCTAGCCCTTTAGGAGAAAAGACGGGCTGTGGATCACTAGTGTGACAACATATGGGTAAGAAAATCATTGAGAGAAAAAAAACCTTTGTCAAGCACTACAGTACGTGGTTACATCCTTAAATGCTGCTTAAAGCTGTACTGTGCCAAAAGGAAGCCCTACGTTAACAGTGTCCAGAGGTGCAGTTGACTGCTCTGGGCTCAGAGGCCTCTGGGATGGACCATGATGCAGTGGAAACATGTGGTTAGATGAATCAGTATTCCAGGTTTTTTTTTGGAAAGAGTGGATGCCATGTGCTCTGGACCGAGATCAGGGCTCTGTGCAGGCCACAGAACCCTGACCTTGAAAAGGACCACCCAGACCAGCAACAGGCCTAAAAGCCAGGTATGGGGTCTGTCATGGTATGGGGTTGTGTCAGTGCCCTTGGTAAAGGTACACTATATAGACAAAAGTATTTGGCCAAACCTGTTAATTACTGAATTCAGGTGTTTCAATCAGACCCGTTGCCACAAGTGTATAAAATCAAGCACCTATCCATGCAGTCTCTATTTGCAAACATTTGTGATACAAAATGAGTTGTTCTGAAGAGCTCAGTCAATTCAAGCGTGGTACTGTGATAGGATGCCACCTATGGAATAAGACAGTGTGTGAAATTTCATCCCTGCTGGATATTCCACAGTCAACTGTTAGTGATATTATTAGAAAGTGGAACACCATCAATTCAGCCACGATGCGGAAGACCACGTACAATCACAGAGCGGGGTCAATGACTGCTCGGATGGAATGGTGTAAAGCATACTGACACTGGTCTGTGTAGCAGTCAGATGGGCGACTCTGGGTTTGATGGATGCTGGGAGAACGTTACCTGGCTGACTGCATCGTGCCAACTTTGAAGTTTGCTGGAGGAGGGATAATGGTTTGGGGTTGTTTTTCAGGGTTTGGGCTGGGCCCCTTATCTCCAGTGAAGGGCAATCTTAATGCTTTGCCATACCAAGACATTTTGGACAATGCTATGCTTCCAACTTTGTGTCAACAGTATGGGGAGGGCCCATTTCTGTTCCAACATGACTGTGCCCCAGTGAACAAAGCAAGGAATATAAAGACATGGTTTGATCAGTTCGGTGTGGAAGAACTTAAATGTCCTGCACAGAACCCTGACCTCAACACCATCGAGCACCTTTGGGATGAACTGGAATGGAGATTGCAAGCCAGGCTTTCACATCCAACATCAGTGTCTGACCTCGTGAATACTCTACAGAATTAATGGGAACAAATTCCCACAGAAACACTCCAAAATCTTGTGGACAGCCTTCCAAGAAGAGTGGAAACTGTTATAGGTGCAAAAGGGAGACCAACTCCATATTGAAGTATATGTATTTGAATAGCATGTCATTTCAGTCCCTGTTGGTGTAATGGTCAGGTGGCCAAATACTTTTGTCCATACAGTGTAATTTACACTTCTGTAACGGCACCAGAGATTTTGGAACTCAAGATGACATCTTTTCCAGGGAAACCCACATATATTTCAACAAGACAATGCAAAACCTTATACTGAAAAAATTACCAAGGCATGGCTGCAGAGGAAGGGCGGCACAGTGGCATGGTGGTTAGTACTGTCACTGTGCACCTCCTGGCCTGGGGTTCAATTCCTGCCTTGGGTCTGTGTGTGTGGAGTTTGCATGTTCTCCCTGTGCTTGGTGGGTTTTCTCCGGTTTCCTCCCACAGTCCAAAGACATGTAGGTTAGGTTGATTGGTGTGTCCAAATTGTGTGTGTGTATGTGTGCCCTGTGGTGGGTTGGTGCCCTATGTGCTCTGGGATGGGCTCCAGGCTTCCCCACAACCCTCACCAGGACTAAGCGGTTAAGATAATGGATGGGCTGCAGAGGAAAAGGGTGTGAGTGCTGGACTGGCCTGCCTGCCTGCAGTCCCAACCTGTCCCCAATGGAGAATGTCTGGTGCATTTTAAAATGCAAATTCTGTCAATGAAAACGCTGGGCTATTGTGCACCTTGTTTGCAGGAAGAATGGGACAAAATTACACCCAAAACACTTTATCACTCGGTGTCCTCAGTACCTAAATGTCTTTTTAAGTGTTGTGAAAAGGAAAGGCAACATCCCACCATGGTAAACACTTTACTGTCCCAACGTTTTTTTAAATGTGTTACAGGCATCAGAATTGAAATGAATGTTTATTTTGAACAAAGAATAAAACTGATGAGGTATGACATCAAACTCTTGGTTGCTGTACTGTTTTCAACACAATACAGGACACAGATGATTTATAAAATCAGTTTTAGTTTTGATTTTACATACTGTCCCAACTTTTTTTGATGTGGGGATTTAAAAGTTATTGCTCTAACTTTAATTGTACAGTTTTCTCTTCTAGTTCCCCATCACACATGAAGCAGTCTGCATGTACGTCTGCTATTTCAGTATCTGTCAGACCTTCATGTAAAATGGAGAGACCTCATAGTATATGCAGATTTTGACATGTACCAGCCTATGCAACATATTCTACTTTGTGTTTCTCTTCCTTCTACCTAAACAAGCCCTAAATTTGTGGGACTGAACTATAACTCGTCAGGCAACAAATCGTAGTTCTGTGAGACAGGAGACAGCAGAGTAAGAGAATCTCTTACCTGAACGTTAAGGAAAATGGTGAGCAGAGCGAAGAAGAACGCCATGGCCCCAAAGCCAAAGATGAGGAGTGGTCTCCTGCCGATGCGCTCAATCACCATGCCCTGCAGTGATGTGGAGAGAAACAAAAGTCCAACAGTCGCACATTAGACATAAAGCACATGACCACAGTGGGCTGAAATGTACAGCTCCACAAACAGGGAGCAGCTCCACCAGCCACCATCGCATCACAGTTTTAAGGTAAACTGGTATCCAAAGCTGGATGTATCCAGTAAAAACGTTCAAACTATTTCAACAACGTAACTGCAGGTTTCACAGACACAAATTCATACACACGCACACACACACACATCACGACAATGACATGAACACCTCCAAAAACTCATCAGTGACACCATGATCACCATCAACTCAATCATCATCAGCACCAACACAATGATCCTCACCTACCACACCATTATCAGCAGGAACAGCATCATCACCCACAACATCAACACCAAAACAGCATCACCTTACACACAAGAATGTACACTTCATAAGGTACTAATCAACAATGTCTAACACTATAAATTACAGCTGTTCTGCATGCAACTCTGTCTTAGTTATATTGTCTCTGTGTATGTTTGCATGCATTGTGTATAGCTCTGAGTGTGTGTGGATGTTTATCCCATTCAGAGTATATTTTTGCATGTTTACATGGTTCCACACATCACCTAGATAATCTTTCACCTATTCTGCACTGTTGTTGTTAATCATGACAGCAGTTGTGTCATGCACAACAGTTTATGCTCCTCAGTGTAAATGGTGTTTCATCACTGCCATCTGATCACATCTAATACTCCTATAAAGCATAATAGAAACAGTTCTTCATGCAGAAATATAAATAAATCGCACAGTGAGACAAGAATAGTGGATGTGAAAGATGTAAAATAAAAACAGAGATCTGGAAAGGTGAGAAGGAGAAGGGCTGGGGTCATGATCTGTGGTTCATCCTGCTTTGAGGAAGAAGCTGTCAGTACCAATCAAGCCTAGAGACTCGGAGAAGCTGCTGAAAAAGAAGACAACTACAACAGGTCTGTGGAAAAAGGGCACACAGCTCAGTTTGAAGGTAGACCCACAAACACTCTGGTTAAGACATATCTCCTGGCTTTGTGGTCTAAAGTCCTCGTTTGTTATGTGCAAAACCCTCTGCCACAGAACTGTAATAATGTGATTAATCACCAGCTCACATTTGTTTCTCTTAATTAATTCCTCCTAATTCCTCATTTCCATAATTTGTTCAGGGTCTGAGACTGTGAGTAACTTTGCATGATTGTCTGTTTTGATCTGTCGAATATGTATTAACTGTGTGTGACACTTTCTATGTGTGTATAACACTTTGTGTTTGTGTGTGACAGAGTGTGAGCACACGTCTATGGCGCTTCGTGTTTGACAATGTCTGCGCTCCACCATCATCTGACATTTTTAAAAAGTTTTGCAGTAGTGAAAAAAGTTTTTTCTTTAAACTTTTTGCAGTAACACCTGCTCAACACTTAGAATGACAAACACAAAATAACTTTTAATTACAGCGATTAAGCAGCTATACTGACATAACGAGCCCTATACAGTGGAACCTCACAACTCGAATGTATCTGAACTCAAACAACTCCCAACTTGAACTACTTGAAGTTGTTGGAGAAAAAATGTTTTAGAATAAAACTGTGCAACTTGAACAGACAAACCTATCAGCCTAAAACTCGGCTTTTTCCCAGTAAAACCAAGGATGTGCATGATGCGTATGACTGTATGAGTAGGTCTTGCCTGAAAACTCGCGGAGTGAACATCTTGCTGAACTGTGCTGTGAATTTCTATGTTTTTGTGGTTTTTTAATATCTTATATTAAATACGTGTCATGGGACTTAAGAAGGTTACTAGTGAAAGCAATCAGCCAAAATGGAAAACTGTGAGAGCCAGGATAGAGGTTAAAAAGGAAAAAATTAAAAAAACACGACAGAGGTGTTTGCGTGGTTGATCTGGCTGCACAGTATGGAATGCGTAAATCTGCTGTTTGCATTATATTTAATTTCATGCACTTATGGGTTTTGTACTTTTTTCATTGGATTTAGCATCAGGTTTGTTTGTATATAGGTTTAAATAGGCAATCATTTGGGGGGTCTGGAACAGATTAGTCCAATTTAAATTATTTCTTATGGGAAAAATAGACTCAGAACTTGAACTTTTCAGAACTTGAACACCCTTCTAGAATGAATTAAGTTCGAGTACTAAGGTTCCACTGCATATAAGTGCAGTATGAACATCATTTCTAAAACATAATTTCTAATTTACTTAAGTCCTGTTCTGAGGACCGAAGACAGAGGCACTTCATTTTCATTGGGATATGCATAACACAAAGTTAATCCAGTCAAGACTAGGCCACAATAGGACCACACAGAAGCTGTGTACATGCTAGTCCAACGCTTCAAGAATGACCCACCCTGTACGCTTTACTCTTTTCTTCTGTTTTATAGGCATTTATATTAAGGTGCAATAACATGGAGACCAAAGTGTTTAGTATGCTGCACAGGAACACCTTTGTAAACACACATTATTTTGTATATTGTTAATACTTATAATATTGTATACCAAATAGCTCAGAATTCAACACAGCCTATGCATGGTGATGAAGACTGCAGGGCAGGCACTTATCTCCTTTACAAGCGGTCTCATCCAGTCACTTTTATGACAACTCATTCACTACTGACCTGCGTTTATAGTAGGCCTTTCATTAGCGCAGCATTAGCTAACCCAGTGGTGGGGCAGCCTGTGGGGCTAAGTGCTGGTTACGAGGCAGTCCTCATCTACCTCCAGCAGGACAAAAGCTGCAAGGGTCACCTTACAAACAGGACAAGGGCACATACAGTGAACGTGTATTTAAAGAAGTCCATTAGATTATAATTACATGGCCACAAATGACTCAAGTGCCCCATGTTCATAATGGTAGCAGAGGCCTGTAATCAGCCGATCATTATCCATGGTCAGTTAAGTCTGTTTTTTGTGAGACGGCTCTAAAAATACCACCATCTTTTCCACGTCAGCGCAGTGCATCCAGCACATAGATCACTCGTTGCTGACATTTTGCAGTGCTGAGGCATTTTCCGTCTTTCCCAGGACGGTGACATGCTGCACTGGGGGCCTGTTGTGAGCCACCTGTAGCCCAGTAATGAGTGACAGCATTAGGCAGAGCACTGTGCCTAATTACATAGCACATTTTCTTTAAAATAGAACACAGCTAATTATCAATTTTCTAAGACCCAGACCATGCAGAGCAACTGAATCCCCAAAGTGTGCTACAGGCTATAAATGCTGTCACCATTGTGTGACAGGTGCCATTTCCAGTGTCTCCCTGTTGGTGCCCTTGACATGACATCTTACAAATTAACAGCAAAGAGTTTGAAACCTTCACAGCACTCAAGTGCCCACTTGAGTTGATTTCATTTATTAGATTAATGTTTGACCTCTATTTCCCGTACAGCACAGGTGAAATAATTAATGAGTTACTTAATGGCAACATTCATATAGTCAAAGTAAAGCCTTTATTATGTATAATAAAGTTATAGCCAGGCATAATTTAATAAGTGTGATAGGGATCATAATAAAAAAACCATAAAAACCAACACATCTAAAGGAGCATTTTGTACTCAGTCTTGACTCAGGGCTTTGATCTACGAAGGTACTGTTATCTTGGTTCAGTTTTGATACCAGAACTCACTTGCCACTCATTCTCTGCTATTAGCAACAGGCACATTGATTGTCACAGTAATGACAGTTAACAAAACACTCAAAATTTCAGATTTAATTCCAAATCAATCCTAATTTATCCACCCACTAAAATCAGTTGTATCAGGAAATATCTCATATTAAACCCTTCCAGCCTTTTAACAAAAAAGTCCTTTTCTAACCAAGAAGTCCTTTCATATCACTGATAGCATCACCTATAGTCCCAGAAAGAGTCAATGTCTGCTTACTGTTCATAAAAAAAAATATGTTACACTCCTCACTCACGTCTCCTGAAAACGACTGGCTTAATTTTTAAATAGGGCACACAAATATCAAATGAAAGATCAGTTCTTAAAACAATAATATATATGCTTTGATGTTTGATTAATGCATATAGCCAAAGTGGGTCTCCCAATGTGCTATAATGGACATGCATAAGAAGCCCTCAGATGAAAGGCCTCATGTCTTCATTTTGCATGAGAATAAAAAAATTAGCTGTCATTCATTCACCAGTCCATGATTGTTCTTGGGTTTTCAAAAGGTTACAGAGCAGGCCTTTGAAGCTCTTGGGTGGGACTGGTTCATAAACTTTTGTTCACTGACTATAGAATATCTCAGCATAACACTAGAAACTGAAATACAATGATGCCTCATCTCATTTTGTGTGTGGACTTTTCCCTTTCTTTCTTTCCGTTATTTGCACCTCCTTTTTGTTTCTGTAGAGAAACCCCATTCATTACTGGTGCCTCTCACCTCCATCCATCTGCCATGATGTCACCCACATTCTCATTAATGAGGTTTTGACCCCTAGGAGAGACACTGTGGGTCTCTTCAGTGCTGACGTATTTGGTGGCAGTACTTTGTGTATGTCAGTGGTGCCTCTCTTTATTGTCATTACTGTAAATAACAGTCAGCTGTAATTGTCTTGGGAATATAACTTTGTCTCACTGTGACTGTGTGTCTCTGGGGAAAGTGTACAGATGCCATTCACGTTTGGTTTTTTTTGTTTGGTAACATTAGGTGCTGTATTACAAGACACTTTCTTGTGTCTTTTCTTATGTTTGTGCTGGGTTCTGGGTTAAATAGGTTAATTTTTGGTCCAAGGTACACGTATTAAGCTTTTTCTTTCTTTGTCACTGGTCATGTTCCTTTTTTATTGCTCAGTTTTTGGTGTTGGTTGTTGTGTTTTATGTCATGTATTCACTATTACCATGTATCCAAGCGTTATCCTGTTCGGGGTCATAGGTGGCCTGGAGCAGTGATTCCCAACTGGTGGGTCAAGACCAAGAGTAGGTTACGAGTACAAACTGAAGGGACCACATGTGAATTGTGATCATGTAGCATTTGTTCAAAAAAAAAAAAAAAAAATTATATATATATATATATATATATATATATATACACTGTACTTTTATTTTGAAGTACTCCAGTTGTAGTAAATAATGGACAGCTGCCTGACAGCCAATGCTACCCCTTAGCGGCCTTTTAAATTTTTCACCACATTTTAGGCACTTGAAACCTCTCAGTATTTGTATTTATTGATATTTATAATTTATGAAATAAAACTGAATGTGTGTTGATTTAACTTTTCTGTGGACCTTGCACTAATGACCCTGAAGTTGGACCAGTTAGGAACCACTGGCCTGGAGCCTGTATCAGACGGCCTAGGAGACCAGACAGGGAGCACCCTGGACGGGGCACCAAGCCATCGCTGTGCTTTAAGCACTCTCATCTATTCACTATTACAGAGCATATTGGGAGGATGAGAGCATAAATAATAATTTATGTATTTAGTTGTGTTGGGTTTTTTGCTCTTTCTGTGTCTGCTTTTATTTTTAGTGTTTTATCATTAATTTAGCATCTGTAACTATTTTTATTACCAAAAGAGTTTGACTGGCCAGGGAAATATACCCCACTGACTTTCTATACAAAAGTGTTTTAGGCAGGAATGCTTTCATTTTGTTTTTAGAATGTGCAATTAAACACACAGCCAGTTCTTCTTGATTGTTTCACACTAGCTGAGAATGTGTACATTATGTTTGTTTCTTTTTGCATTATGCTTTTTTGGTGCATAACATTTGTATATGTGCACGTGTGTGTGTGTGTGGGGGGGGGGGGGGTGTTGAGAAAATATTGGAATTGATTTAAGGCCTTTACTAATCCCCTTTTG
>JABJVR010009193.1:0-10074 GCA_025773905.1 Chitala chitala
TGTGTGTGTGTGTGTGTGTGTGTGTGTGTGTGTGTGTGTGTGTGTGTGTGTGTGTGTGTGTGTGTGCGCGCACGCATTAGTAGAAGTGAATGTGACTTTACCTTTGCGCAGACTAGGACACTTCTGACAGGTGGACACTAGCTTGACCGCCTTGGCCTGCCCCAAGGCGAGCTGGCCTGACTTGAACGCCTTGATGAGGGAGACACTGACCAACGCACCTCCCCTTGGGTCTGGAGCCATGGTCACCACTTTCCCAGTGATCACTAAACCACAACAAGGAGGGACAGACGTAGTTAAAACTTTCAGTTCAGGTCAGTTCACCTGCCCATTAGCTGTAATACCAATTAATTCAAGTGTCACTCTGCTGTATTACTTCAGATAATTTACAGGTATGATAACAATCATCACAACCATGTCTGACTGATGTCATACCAGGTATTATAGAGATTAACACAAAATTAACGTGAAGCAGCAGTTTTAATTCAGATGTTCTCAGTTAGTAAAACAATGTAAATGTAAGTGTGTCCCAGGTAGGCTAATTGCCAAATGAATTCTCGCACAAAAATGGTTACTCTGAATGTATCTGTTACCGTTGATTAAGAGCAGGTGCAGAAAAGTTGATTTCAGTTATCAATTCAAAACAGGGAATGTTTCTGTAACCTGGACCAGATTCCTTAACTTGAATGTGGGGAAATGTAGGTGACTTACCAAATTCACTGGAGCAGAAGCCCATCTCAAGTGTAGTGTTGCTTTTACACACTTGGGGGCACTGTGCAGTTTCTGTTACAGCTGTGAGGTACACACAAACACACGTATGGTCAGTGTAATGCACCAAGCCACATACAGCAAATAAGAATACTGCAGACTTGACACACAAACGCACACAGACATAAACACACATGCATGCAAAGCACATACATACACACACGTTTGCACATACATACATACACAGACACATTCGTGTATGACACACTCACGCAAGTACAAACGTATGTGCACACACATATACACAGGTACACACATGCAGACATAGAGACACATGCACACAGTCATGCACTCACACACACACACACACACACACATACACACACACACACACATACAAATGGGTATACAGCACCATACAGTCAAACAGACTAAAGCTTTAAACGTCCTACAGACAACTCGGGAAGAACACTGTAAGACACTCACGCTTACTACTGGCCCCAGGTTTCTTTATCACTGTTGGGGTTTGGGTTTTGCCCGGCGTTTTAATTTCAGGCTTCAGTTTTGAGCTTGGTTTTGTTCCAGGTTTTGGGAGAAGTTTTGTTTTAGGTTTTGAAGTTGGTTTGGTTCCAGGTTTAAGGGTGGGTTTAGGTACCATTTTAGGATTTGGTTTGGTAGCAGGCTTAGAAGCAGGTTTGGTTGAAGGCTTGGGGATGATTTTGGGTCCAGGCTTGGAAGTGGATTTAGGTTTAGGAATTAATTCGGTTCCAGACTTTCCAGTGGTTTTAGTTTTCCCTTTGGGCAATTGTTTAATCCCAGGCCTTTGAATAGGTCCAGTTGCAGGTTTTGGGGTGACTTTGACTCCAGGCTTAGGAGCAGGTTTTTTACTAGGTTTAAAAGCAGGTTTAGGTGTGGGTTTGGGTTTACGCGTAGGCTTCGGTCTAGGTCCTGGTTTAGCAGTTGGTTTGGCAGCTGGGTTAGGAGAGGGTCTGGGTTTGGATTTAGGAGGTGGCTGAACAGGTTTTCCGGGCTTAGCTGATGACACACTGGGCCCTGATATGGTATCATGCTTTACAGTGGGTGTTTTAGATCCACGGGGGATGCTGGAGTAGCTTGCCATGAAACCATCGGAGGTCACGCTGAGGTCTGACACAAATTGGACCAAGAGCTCATTCCCATTGGTCACTAAGGTTCTGGGGAGAGAAACAGAGAGAAGAATCATCAGTTAATACCTATGGTCTCATGTAAAAAAAAAATTACTCACTCACAAAATAGACTTAAGAAAATAAGTACATAACCTATGTAAGTTAATACATATAAAAAAATTCACATGAAGCTATGCAAACTATCAACCAAGTGTACAATAATGATGGTGTCGGGGAATCCTGTGGAAAACAAATGGATTGAAAAACATGCTTTAAAAATGCTAATTCACTCAATTCACCAGTGCTGATGAAGGCAAAATGCTTGAAAGAAGTTAGAAAATCAGAGGTAACTCACATCCAGGTGAAGATATGTTGTGCTTGTTGTTATCAGTGACATATAAAGGCCATAATGGTATAGCTGCGTATTATTTTGTTATATTTGTTATGCATTGCTTATTTCTCAGTTTACACTTTTTTATGTAGATAACTATGCTTATTTATACATTATTTAGTTCTCACTTTTTAAACTTGTCATTATACCTGTATTTGGGAAGGTACAGAAGGCTACCCCCTTATAAGTAAATAAATAAAACAGCCTACTAAAACTTGGGTGGTGTAATGGTTAGCACTGTCCCCTTGCACCTTTGGGCCTGGGGTTCAAATCCCTCCTTGGGTCTGTGTGTGGAGTTTGTATGTTCTGTCCTGTGGTGGGTTGGTGCCCTGCCTTGGGTGTCTCCTGTCCTATATGTTATGGGATGGACTCCAGGCTTCCCTGCAACCTTTTCCTAGAATAAGTGCTATAGAAAATGACTGACTAATAAAGTTTGATCATGCCTTTGGCCTTACAATGAGTTATTCCCTTTTTGGGGGTTCTCTGATTTCTGTAATTTCTGTGCTGTGATTACATGATGTGTAGAATTTGGGCTTACCAGTATTTCTGTAAAATACTGCAGCACTCAGAGCAGCAGCACACTTATCTCTAAATGTGGAGTTTTATGGCTTTGTATGGAGACTCACTCTGGCACTTTGTTACCGCAGAACTTTCCAATACGGCGGGAGTCATCCGATTCACCCCCGTTGAAGAACGCCACATAGTCATAGCGGCAGTAGCTGTCGGACTCCAGGTCAAACTTGCCAAACTTCACCTGGATTACCTGAGAAACAGCGACGTGTAGAAGAAATGCTCGACCCACATCTGGCATTAGTAAATTGCAAACGTAATAGAATGTGAGATATTAGTGAGCAAGTTACTAGTAGCAATCAAATGAGTCACGTGTTAAATTCATCAGCAAAAAAAAAAAAAAAAAAATGAAAAGCTCTGCAATTAACACATAAATTGAATACTTATGAAAAACTGCTGGTTGGACAGGCATGTTCAGCAGAACAATAATTAGTTGATTAGTGGGTCTGAAAAGCAGGTAAGTGGCTGGTGGATAGACAGGTATTTCCAGAAAAAGAGTGCCTGGTGCGAACATCATGTAGCCAAGAGATTTGTGGCCAGGTTTCAGTAAGAGGCTGCTGGCAGTGCTTACAAGCAAACATTACTCTCTCAATAGGGCCATTTATTAATTTCTCCCAATACACAAAACACTCATGTCAGACCACATAAGTGGCGTGTGTGGGTGAGTTTTGGGATCTTACCATGTTGGGTTCAACAGAAATGTACCATGAACAGCTGATGCCTGCTGGGTAATCAGCCTCCGGCCAGTTGGGCGTTTTGATTGATCCCTCTGGCTTTGTTAGCCGACCTCCACAAAACTGGTGCTCTTAGAAAGACAGTGGGAGATGAGACCTAAATCCTCTGCTAGCCTCACTTTCTTTTGCCATCTGTGTTGATCTATCTCTGTTCTCAATGCTGATATATATTAATGTATCAATCTGCACATACAGAAACTTGATTCATGTCAAAAAGGTTATTAGAGGACAAACATCACCCTAAGCCAGGGGTTGCCAACCACGGTCCTGGGGGTCCCAGTCAGTGCGGGTTTTTGCTTCAGCCAATTTCTGCTTTTAATTGTATCTTCATGTCAATTAAACATTGATTTTTTTGTATAATTACCGTGTCAATCCAGTAATTATCAAGAAGCTTTATTCATTTAAAATAATTTTTAAAGCATGACAAAGACTTACTGATGTTGCTTAATTTTTCAGTTTTTTTTTTAACAGATATGTGGATCAATGGGTAGAACATCAGGCTGGGATGCAGAAGCTTCCTGGTTTGAATCCCACCCCAGCCACCAGGTGTGTCCTTGAGCAGGACACTCAGCACTAGCTCTGTGGATGCAGCATTTGGCTGGCTGGCTGCCTGCTGCTCCCTTCAGGGGATGGGTTAAATGCACAGAACTAATTCCACCTTGTGGTACTAATAAGGGATTAATAAAAAAATTAATTGAAACAACTAAGCAAAGACAACTTGTCATGGAGAACGAGGATAAGCAATGATGTAGTTGGTATTTAATTAAGATTGTGGTCAAATTAAAATTTCTAAACTGACCAAAACAGACACCTGCACCCACTGAGGCTCTCTAGGACTATAGTCGCCCCCCCGGCCCTAAGTGAGAGAGGGAGGAGAGGAAGGGCATGGCAAGAGGAAGAAACAGAGGGGGTGAGAGGAAAAGGAGAAGAGCCTGTTATGTAATGCTGTGTGAGATGTTACATAATGCTGCATTTTTATGTGCTCCCAGCACTCACTAACCTTTACAGAACATAATGCAAGATGCCGTTTCTCCTTACATTACCTCCATTAAACACTTTCAGACAGGTGCAGAAAGAAGTGCAATAACAAGTGAAAAATTCAACAACCCCTCCAGAGAACAGACATACAAAAGAGACACGAAAAGCCAGGAACAGGAAAAGCTACAAAAACAGAAGATCCAGAAAGAGGGAATAAAAATCAATCTTACCATCTATGTGCGGTTTGCCTCCGCTGAAGTAGGCCAGAAAGCCACGGCCACCCGTGCCAGAATCCGACGACATCTCCACCATTAAGGTGTTACTGGTGGAGATGATGGCGCCAGGCCGAAAGGTTCCACAAAACCGGCCGAGCCGCTGCACTGTGTGGGAATGCCCGTTGTAGATGTCCACGTAGTCATAGCGACAGAGCGGGTCAGACTCCAGGTCAAAGATGCGGAAGGAAAGCATGACCACATGACCTGCAGGGACCTGTTGTACAACCAAGCAGCTGTGAGATCTCAGGGTTTGTTCTCGAACATGATTGCTAACTTTTACTCAGAAGTATCTCACTACTGACAAACTGTATAACAATGTGGGAAATTCTCTTTCATCATTTGATGATGTTTCAGTGTATATTGTTGTAAGACTGACTTGACTTGTACCAATGTGTAGAGTGACTTATAGCTGAGTGTGCTATGGTGTGCAGTAGGATCAGTGTTCAGTGACTTAGAGCTCAGTGGACTGAAATGTGCAGTAGATTCAGTGTTAAACGAAGTGCAGGCATCGTTAAGCTTCATGTACGAGACTCACAGTGATGTACCAGGTACATTTTTGGTTTGCTTTGTAGTAGTTGGGGAAACCCTCGCTTGCAAAGTACCCAGAATCTGACACCAGGTGGCCCCCACAGAGAAACACAGGCCTTGGGAGAAAAAAGGAAAGAGTTTCGGTGTGGCACACGGAGGGCAGTTCTCAAACTGGCATTCAGCTTCAACAGTCACACCCCTGCTGCTTAGCAGCATGCTTTTACTGTGCGTGGCATCACATGGTTATTAGAAATTAAATAAAGAGCTTTCATCAAATATAGGAAAAAAAGCTTTTAAACAATATTCCTTTTGGTGAACAATTCTGTGGGATGTTCACACGAGAGCCAGATGTGGGTGGCAAGGCCTTTTCCATTTCCACCCCCTCCCTCTCGTAGTCTCTCCCTGAACACATACACGACTCTTCCTGACTCTCTGTGATCAGGAAATCCAATAGCACCCTTTGAAACTTGTTTTAATATTTATGACCACATACCCATTGCTTTGCCTCTCTTGTTGACGTGTTTAGTTTTTTTATATGTTTTAGTTTTGTTTTTCACTTTCAGCACTCGTACTTTCTAAAGTGCCTTGGAGTATTCATAAAATTAATGTTTAATTACAATGTATTATATAATATATGTATTATATATATATACAGATGGAAACAGTGCAGGTCTGTTTTCAGTTCAGCACAGGAACACTGTAGAACTTGCTCTCAAAAGTGATGTTTTTGCTGAGGTCAGTCTGCTGAAGTACACTAACATGGTGCAGTGTGATTTGGCACATACATACATAAAAATACAGAGAGGTTCTGATAAAGGATACATTCATGAGACACACGCACACATGGCTAGTCTGTAACGATACCTCAGCAAACACACACACACACACACTGTGCACATTGATCTTGGTTCCAGTTTACATCCTTCAGAATTTTTATTGCGCGCTTCGTCCCTGCCTCTTAAACAGTTCTTTATGTTTAAAATACGCATGTGATATTAAAGAAGTAAAATCACAGAGATGGGGAAAATGTGCTAAGTATTTTCCATGTTAAAATTAACTATATAAGGCAATTTTGAAAAATTTTGATGTGGAAAGCAACAAACAAATTTTATACTAATCTTTTCATGTACACGTAATGCACCAGCATTCTAGCCTGTATGTCATGGTTCAGATGTGCTGATGATAAAAACACAGTTACACACAGGCTGTGCTCAGCAGGGGGCAGACCGGGTGTGGTGTGGTGGTCAGATTGTTAACTGTTGTTAACCCCTCCTACTTCTCCCATTCAGGTGTCCTTTCATCATGACCACTGAAATTTCCGGTTCTGCCCTCCATCCAGCCACACTCTCCCTCTTTCTCCGTCTTCTTTCCCCTCTGTTGGTGATGATATTTAGCTCTGTCTCAGTCATTCTTTCCTACTTCTGCCCATGTTTCAAGTTTCATTGTTGACAGATCTGTTCACGAGAATCTACTCCATGTGTCACATTCGTGTTTTGTAATTGTCCTGTCATTTGAAAGAATATCAATACATTTATGTTCCTCTTTGGACATACACACACACACACACACAGACACTTTTTATCCACTTTTAAATAACGTATTTAAATAACAATAATGTACAGAAACCACTCCTGGCTTTGGCACATGAAACAGACCTTAATTAACATTTCTCCAGCAAACTCTGTTAGTCAGTTTACACAGGACCTGCTTCCTGTGTGTCCGTACAGACCACAGCATGAAGCAGGACAGCCATC
The DNA here is from genome assembly GCA_025773905.1 of Chitala chitala. NCBI lineage: Eukaryota > Metazoa > Chordata > Actinopteri > Osteoglossiformes > Notopteridae > Chitala > Chitala chitala. Next base: position 7,081 of record JABJVR010009193.1, read on the forward strand.
CAGGTCTCAGAAGTAGCTCAGAAGTAAACCACATCCCAGCACAATACTACAGGAAAGGGCTCTGCTTTGACAGATATAGCACTCTGGTTTTACACACTGCTGCTCTGCCTGCCTTAGTAGTACTCTGTCAGGATGTGAGGCAGGGAGAGGCTACAGTACAACATGTGTGTAGGTATATGTGTGAGAAAACTCTCACACATATACCTACACACATTATATCAAAAATCACATGCAAATAACACACAAAGAGTACATGCATGCAGTAACATAAAAAAGAAACACAGAACACACACAGATACATACAGCATGCTTGTGCACACAAGCCGTAATATGCACAAGAAAACACACAAACCCACACAATAAGATTAAATAAATTTGATCTGTATATAAGCTTAGATAATACCCATATATAAAACCACAGAGAAAATGCTATCTTGTTTGAAGATATACAGTACAGGCGCATTGGAGACAGGCAGGGAGTGACAATCCACCTGCATCAGGACAGAGGCATTGTGTGACTCACCTTGTGAAGTTGGTGGTCCGCGTGGTGGGGCTTTGACCCTGTGTTTGGTGTAACCCAAAGGCCAAAAGGAGCAACACACACAGGCCACACACACACACTCCACGCCACATGCTGTCCAACTCAGTCACCCAGGACAGAGGGCCGAGGGGAGAAAAGGAGGGAAAGAGAGAGCTGGAGGCGGAGAGAGGGAGAGAAAGAGAGAGAGAAGGGGGGAGGGGGAAAGAGAGGGAGGGAAGGAGGGGGGAGACAGAGCAGGCAAGAGGAAGGAAGGAAAGGATGCTAGAAGCACAAACTGGAGGTGTGAAGAGAAAGGGACAGGCAGGAAGTGAGAATGGGAGACAGGAGAGACATAAGAGGGAAGACTGGTGCAAGCATGGTGAGAGACAGGAGAGAGATGGAGAAACATGAAAAGATGAACAGAAGCAAAGAGTAGAAGATGAAATGACAGCAGAGATAACGTGACTCTTTCCAGAGAAAATGAGTAAATTAACTTAGACACGTCAGACCAAAGTAACAAAACCAAAGCTTAGGAAGCCACGTTGCGTGAGTCGCGGTGCCGCATTTTTCATCATTCTGTTCCTTCCACCAGCACTGGCATGGTGGCTCAGCAGGCAGGACAGCAGGCTGTCGCTTTTACAGCTGTGGGTTTTTATCCTCTACACTAATTTCCACTCATTGTCCAAAAACATACCAATTTGATCAGGGGTGCAAATGTTAGGGGGAAAGGACATGTCCCTCCCAATATAGACTGTTAGCTACTGTATATATAACTGTACAGTTATATTGAAATCCCCCCACTTTTGAGGGAAAAACTGTGCCCTTGAAACAGATGGATGGGAAATTTAATTGCCCACATGGTAACATGTTTATGTATTAGTGGTACTCTGGTCTGTGCCCTCTGCTGTCTAGGATAGGTTTGATGATCCTATCCATGTTTAGCAATGTATAAAAATAATTTTCCTCCATGCAGGTGAACATATAATTTCTCCCTGTGCAGAGTTTTTAGTTATATGTTCTGTAACCGGTTTGCTCGTGGGTACCAAACCGCCTGCTTGTATGACAAGGGAGACACACCCAGTAGGTTAAATGAGGTCCACAAGTTTTGCTCTTAAGGAAGCAAAAGTAAGGGTTTCTCAGATCAACATCAACATCTAACATTATTGTGAGGTATACAGGCAAGACAAAATCTCACTCTAGAGAGTAACATTTGGATAGGAGTGGGTCTGCTTTCTGGGGTGACTTGGGCAATAATTAATCAGCAAGATCTATTCAATTTAGAATTCCATTTGGCAAACAAGCCTTTAATATTCTGCTTGTTTCTGCATGTAATTGAAAATTGAAACACTGCATCGTTAAACTTCAGCATCAGCACAGTTACAAAAAGCACTTCAGGTTTTGCCACAGTCAGGCAACACAACAAAAACACAGTGACTTATAAAAATGTGACAAACTAAATTTAAACTGCTCATAGCATACTAATAAGGTCATTGTGTGAAAACCTTAGTCACAATGTCAGGGAAAATCATTTCATATATTGAAAGTCTTTTCCTCCTGTTTTATTGTGTGGAACAAAGTGCTTTTATGTGTAATTTTATTTGCTGTATGTGGTACTTATTACTGCACCATCTCTGGAACATTAATTCTATGCTATGTTTTTATTGTGTTCATTATGACTATGTGTTAATTTGTTTCAGTAAAATTCCGTTCAGGCAGTAAAACAGATTATACAAGTTCAGTTGCTCAGACACTTTGTTTCTGCATTGCTTTTTTAAGACGCTGAAGCTTATATTTAAACTGGTGCTTAATGTTCCAGAGAAAGAATGCAATCCAAATGTACACGTGGTGTATACTTAGCACTTTGTGGCCTGGCATCAAAGCAGCCCTGTGATTTGGGTGGTTTTCATGCTCTCTCTTGATGCAGCACGCCCATATGTCGCCACCATCGTCATCATCATTCTTCATCGCTTCCTCTGTGAAGCAGTTCCTCCCCTTCATTTTCATTCCCTTGCCCTTCCTAACAAGCACTCATCTTAAATACATTTATTTTCGCTTCCTTGTGAGTACATCCACTTGCTTAGTTTGTCTATGTAGGTTCGTCTTCTTCTACAGGCCTTTGTTAACAATCTAACTGCCAGTCTCTTATTCACAGTCTCTCACTCTCAGTCTCTCACTCTGTCTCTCACTGCCAGTCTCTCACTGCCAGTCTCTTACTCACAGTCTCTCACTCACAGTCTCTCACTGCCAGTCTCTCATTGCCAGTCTCTCTCTCAGTCTCTCACTGCCAGTCTCTCACTCTCAGTCTCAGTCTCTCACTCTCAGTCTCTCACTATCAGTCTCTCACTGCCAGTCTCTTATTCACAGTCTCTCACTCAGTCTCTCACTCTCAGTCTCTCTCTCAGTCTCTCACTGCCAGTCTCTCACTCTCAGTCTCTCACTCTCAGTCTCTTATTCACAGTCTCTCACTCTCAGTC
>JABJVR010009194.1:0-10072 GCA_025773905.1 Chitala chitala
TAGTATTCTGCATACCTTGGTTGTAACGAGTGGTTATTTGAGTTACTGTTGCCTTTCTATCATCTCTAACCAGTCTGTCCATTCTCCTCTGACCTCTGACATCAACAAGGCATTTTCGTCCACACAACTGCCCTACAGATACCCTACAGATTGTTGTGCGTGAAAATCCCAGTAGATCAGCAGTTTTTAAAATACTCAGACCAGCCCATCTGGCACCAACAACCATTCCACGTTCAAAGTCCCTTAAATCCCCTTTTCTTCCCCATTCTGATGCTCGGTTTGAACTTCAGCAAGTCGTCTTCGCCACATCTACATGCCTAAATGCATTGAGTTGCTGCTGTGTGATTGGCTGATTAGCAATTTGTGTTACCAAGCAATTGAACAGGTGTACCTAATAAAGTGGCCGGTAAGTGAATATACATATAAAGAGTAAGAGAGAGAGAGAGAGAGAGTGAGTGTGAGTGTGAGTGTGAGTGTGAGTGTGAGTGTGAGTGTGAGTGTGAGTGTGAGTGAGGGAGAGATAAGAACAGCAGTTCTTGGGAGAATCCTGTCCCCGTCTCAGCTCTGTGCCTGGTGAGCCCTGCCTGGATGAATAATTATGCTTTCAGTTATGATTACACAGCAATTACTCTCTGGTTGTGAAAAAAAATACAAAGGTTCCTTATGAAACACAACTCCCTGGTGTTTTGAAAACTCCAGCAGTGTGTCCTATATGGCCCTGACTGCTGCAGAACATCACCTCCCAACCCCAAAGCACAGCACCCCCTAATGTAGACCACCCCCTACAGCACAGCACTCCCTAATGTAGACCACCCCCTACAGCACAGCACCCGTAACGTAGACCACCCCCTACAGCACAGCACCCCCTAATGTAGACCACCTTCTCAGTTATCCTCTCAGTCCTTCCTTTATAATTTCTCATCAGAAACTTCTCCAGTTTATACACCTTCAGCACAGCTCTAGGCCTGTAAAGCCCTCCTGTGATTACATGTGTCGTGTTATTTTCTCAAAGCCGTACACAGCAGTTCAATTCAAACCATGCGAAGAAGAGATTACAACTACTCTGTTTACTGATTATCACACATGTAACCTATAATTTTGCACTGCTCAAAATTTCACAGCTAGAAAACCTATATAAGCAAAATTTAACATGAAAGAGGTTGGTACAGAGTAGATGACTGAACAAAATAAACTTTAAAAGCTTCTGAAAAAGCATTACAATATTTTTGACTGGCAGGTTGGATGGGTTTTAAATGTTTTGTGTGGATTTTATACAGAATTTCAACCCCCCTGCTGCCATAAGTGGTTGGGTCCAGGCAGGCATGCAACGGGACAGGGTGAAATCGAAGCCTCGCTTTACGGTGCAAACAGAATGTCACACAACATATCAAAGACTGTAGGAAGCCCATCTTAAAGCATGAAACACACCTATTCTCTGGCCTGGGATGAAGATGGGATCAGTGCCGTCTGTCAGACCTCCACAATTAAGACACGTCCTGGAAAAATGGCAGGCTCCCTGAAGGCAGGACTCCAGGGGAAGGGGGTCTGCTGCTGTGATCTACACATGGAGAGGCGATTCGCTCCTCGCCCTACCTGTCAGGCACCTACATCTGTCAGAACCTTTCATACCAAAACTATCTAAAACTCCTGTTCAATTATAAGCAGTTTTCTATTAAAAGTCTGTCTCTTGATGGCAAGAATAAGGGGAACACTTTATAATTAATATTTTTGTTCCATTTTCTGTTGCTAAGAGACAGTAAAGTGTAAGTGACAGTAGTCTTCAGGGAAGTTTAACACTTTCCTATTCACATACAAACCTAAATATATACAGGTTCCTAACTCATAAAATACATCTTTTCTGAGCTTAAATCAAAACAAGACAGAAACAATGTAAAAAATTTTTGAAGCTTAGCAGGATTTGGATCAACATTTTTCAGAGAACTCTGAGAAAACAAAATTAAATGTGCACATAATAAATTTTCCTGGTTCCATTTCCACTTTGGGCACACCGGCATGCAGTTCAGGGAGTGGTCCATTTCAGTCACATGTTTCCAAGGATACTGTCTGATTGGATGTCTGAATATTAGAGTTGCAGTCCAACGCTAGCCTAGCAACCAAGTGGCATGAGTGTGTGTTTAGAAGCTGAGCACTGCATTTCTCTTGCTGTAACCTCATGCAGCACCTCTGAACAGCCCCTATGTCTGTCGCACACACCTGCTGCTGCTGCTGCTGCTTTCTGCATACGTCTGTTGCATGTGTCTGTTGTTGGTGTTTTACTCTGAGCTCAGCACTTCCCCGGCCTGCCAGCCTCGCACCTTGTGCTGTAATGTATTTTAACAGTAAAGCCTACTGAAGACCCCTGAGGGGGTTATGTCAGCTGACTCCAGTGTTTTCTCCTGAGCAGTCTGCCCCCTAGCACGACCACTGCTCTGAGCAAAAGCTGATCAGTTAGCACACAGGAGTCTAACTGCACACCACCTACTGAGCACTGCTGAACACTCTCCTGTAGGGCAGCGGTTTCCTTACTATGTCCTGTAACCTTCACATTACATTTATTATTATTAATTTAGCAGCCGACTCTCTGTGGAGGGACTAGCAGCACAGGGCTGTGATAGGCAGCACTTAGAGTCAAACAACAGCAGCCCTAGAGTCAGTGTGTGAGGAAGAACAGGCCGGCTCCATGCCTCACACACAACACCGTCACTGCCGACACGCTAACGTGCACATTCCCGTGTCCGTGCACTTTTCTCCTTTTCCATCACATCAGGTTTAGCTGGACTGCTACAACACAGCCGTCTATCTGTCGCAGATACACGGAAAGTTTTGTGTGACGTTTTCTGATCGTTATGCTTAATTGGCTTTACTCAGTTCGTTTGTGCGGCTCAAACACTAATACAAATTAGCGTAATACTTATTTGGGATTAATCGATCATTAATTTAATTGTTCATGGGCAATCAACTATTTGGTAATCTAGGCAATTAGATAATCAAACATAATTAAGTTTCAAAGAATTATTATTTTAAGCAATATCTTTTCTCTGAGCTTCTTTATGTGTGAAAAAGCCAATCAAAAAAGGAAGGAAACTGTAGGAGAATTTAGATAATCAAGATCATGGACAGAATTAAAAGGACCACTCAATCAAAGCTAATTAATCAAGAGTTTCGATGGAAAAAAAAAACAGGATAAAGAGGAAAGGTCTGGTCCAGTCTTGAACAGCCCTGATTTTGTGTACAGGTCATGAATTTGTCTTCCTGGTGGCCAAATGATGAGTCTCCCAGAGTGCTGTTCGTCTGCTCAGTGTGTTCAGCATCAAACTATTAGTCCAGTCAGGTTCCATCTGGCCCATTTAAGCCTTTCTGTAATTCACACAATTCTGTTCAGGAGGCTCTGCACTAATGGACAATCTTTTTGTCAACACTGAGAAATAGGGCCGTTGAACAAACGCCTGCCTCGTTTGCTTTGACGGGGATTCTGTAGCACCCCCACACTGGAACAAGTTAAAAACGTGCAGCGTGTCAATACATGTGACATCTAGGCCTGCGGGCAGCCCTGCTGACCAACAAGGGGACGTGCAAAGCCATCAGTCTATTCGCTCTCTGATCTGTACCTGTCTGGTAAGCGTTTAACCACAGGACACAATAAAGAGCTTCAAATGATGGCGTATCATCTGTGAGGTTTGCAGCACTCACTGGGATTAACTAGGTTATTGGCACCTCTAATAACAACAAAACATTATTATCTGCTATGGTGATGTCTGTCCTGAATAACCAGATCAGCAGAATTCAGTGTCTGCAGTTTGATGTACTGCAGAATGCTTCACAACACGTCAGCAGACCAAAGTGAGCAAGCAGGGCAGAGCTATGAGCAGACGATACCTGCACTTTATCAACAGCCGAGGGCGTACTGGCATGCCCCCCTCCCGGTGTAATGTGTTACCTGTCACTGCTAACAACCTGCACATGTGCACACACTTGACTGCTATCAGAAACGCCTCTGCATAATTACACAGAGGACGGTTCTGAAAATTGCCCTGTAGCCATCATGACAGTGGTCTGTTTTCAGTACTTTCACACTTTCACACTACACTTTCGTAACATGGAAGCCAAGGTAACAGGTAGGTCCCCAACAGGACTTGCGCGTGATCCGATACACACAGCCTCCTCCCGAGACGAGCTCAAAGTTACGCAGCTTTGCTGTAAAGGTTCCCCACATGCCTCACTATGGAGGAACCTCCTTCACTGTTTATTATTAGAGGCATTACAATAAATTACATTAATTGTACCCCAAAGACTGGTTCAGTGCAAACGTAACATAACACAGACATGTTATGCTTTTGGGATGGCATTAGCTGTTAGCTTTTTGGACCAGAGCAGCATATATTTAAAAACTAATTATACATCATCCATAATTATCTATCTAAAGCACATTCATTTCTGCAGCTGACTGCTTTACCCATGTTGGAAGCGGCCCCAGTTAGAGACGCTGGCAGATACCTGGAATTCTCCACTTCAAAACATTTACATCCTCAATTTCTCTCTGAGGAACATGATTTGAGGGGTTTGGAAACGTGTTTATGATGTATATTAATATGATTTTCAAAATTATATGTTTCTTTAAAATGGGATTGTCAGTTTGTCAAATGTTTACATATGTGAACATACAGTGGTTCTGGTTTTGACTATAACTCATCTGGCCTATCTAGGGAACTCTGTGACGCTGTATAGTCTGAATTTGAACAACCACAAAAGAATTAAATCGTTTAGTGAAAACCCAACGTGCCTTATCCAAAGTAATTACTTCTTTGCACGTCAGAGAGAATTCGGAAAAAAAAACACAATTAAGCCAGTAGCAGGGTGTACGGCCTTATGTTCTCCTAACTGATGAAAAACCAAATCACTCCCAGAATCTCAATTTTCCTCCACTAATCATTTCAGTCGTTACAGGGAAACAGCTACCGACCTTGGTACTCTCCCCATTTTTTGGCAGGAGGCTTTAGGCCTATGCCTACCAAAGTACAGACAACGTGTCATCTGGCAGCCGTGTCTCTTATGTTCTCCTGACAGCTGTTCATTTGTGACAACAAATACATCCAAAATATGGCTACATCATGGTGTGAAAGAAACTCCAGTCGATAAAATGGTACATTCTTGTAAAGATTTGTTCTCAAATGAAAACTGTCGAAGGACCAGAAACAGGGAAATCCCATGTGTGCAAAGCATTAAAGGAGAACGTTTTGGAGAAGAGATGGTGTTCAGTGCAGCATTACTTGGACCCTTCTCTACATAAACACACGTTAAGTGGGCTAAACTACTTCAACTTCAGAGAGGGTACAGAGAGCGGGCACAGAGAGGGGCACACAAAGAGGGGCACACAGAGAGGGGCACACACAGAGAGGGGCACACACAGAGAGGGCACACAGAGAGGGGCACACACAGAGAGCGGGCACAGAGACGGGCACACAGAAATGGGCACACATAGAGAGGGCGCACAGAGAGGGGCACACAGAGAGGGCACACAGAGAGGGGCACACAGAGAGGGCACAGAGAGGGGCACACAGAGAGGGCATACTTTTCCAAGGCTAAGAAGAACCCATCTTTAATAAAGTCAGTCTGAACTACACCACAAGTGGAATGACACACTTCTTCCATTAGTTCTAATGCCAAATATAGCTGGAACTTCTTCTTGAGTAAAAAAAGGAATTTGAAGTGTGATGCATCATTCTCATGGAGGGACTAAAGCCACTCATTACAAAGACAGCTCAGCTCAGGTCAGCTCAGCTTAGGTCAGCTCAGCTCAGGTCAGCTCAGCTCAGGTCAGGTCAGGTCAGCTCAGCTCAGCTCAGCTCAGCTCAGCTCAGCTCAGTTCAGCTCAGCTCAGGTCAGTTCAGCTCAGCTCAGGTGTGGTCAGCTCAGCTCAGGTCAGTTCAGTTCAGCTCAGCTCAGCTCAGGTCTGGTCAGCTCAGCTCAGCTCAGGTCAGTTCAGTTCAGCTCAGCTCAGCTCAGGTCTGGTCAGCTCAGCTCAGGTCAGTTCAGCTCAGCTCAGCTCAGGTCAGTTCAGCTCAGCTCAGCTCAGGTCAGCTCAGCTCAGCTCAGGTTAGCTCAGGTCAGGTTAGCTCAGCTCTCACTCAGATTTTAAACAACAAGCTGCAAGTCCTCCAAGAGGGCTCAAAACTCAAACTTGAATGATCTTACAGGGCTCTCACAGACAGAGGACAAACAGATATGTCCCAACTACCATCACACTTCAAGTACACAGTAAAAAGGTCCACCCTCTACATATCTGCATGCAATGATATGACGACACTACAAGCCATACAGTCTCCTTAATATGGACACACATGAAGGTTTTGTGATACACTGACACTGTGCAGAGGTTATAACAACACATCATCTGAAATTAATTCACTATTTTCTGCATAGCTTCTATTTTCAAATCAGAAAATTAGCTGTATTTATATTTATAATAATAATAATGTAAACAAGTAATTTGATTGACCTTGAGCTAATGAATTACAATGCATCTCACATCAAAAATGTAAACAAAATTAGCCAAAATATGTGCCACAAGAAAAGCTGACTTTAGAAATGTACATATTGAAAGGTGTGAGATGCGCAGTGCGACGGTGTAGCCCTTCTGTCTTTGTGTTGAACAGCAAACAAGAAGAACGTCCAAGAATAATATTACTTTTACTTGACAATTATTGTCAGGTGGGTCTAATTTCTCCTCAAACTTTCACATAAAAATCATCTTGGTTAGTATAGCAATGGCCAAAGACAACCAAAGGGTAGGGAATAGATTTGTGTTTGTTCCTGCCTTCATCTTCTTATGGTCCTGCTCAGTTACGAGGCGGTGTGATTCTGTCGTGCAGCCACAGCCTGGCTCTGGACAGGGAACATCATCACAAGGTAGAGCATCATAGTGTCCCAGACTCGCTGTGAGCTGCCAGCATGAAGCCACCTAACCAGGCAGTGGCCTCACAGTTAAATGTGCACATGTAGGAATAACAGCATCACGTGCTTGATCAGCACTAAAAATCACTTTCCAGTCAGGACAGCACAGCCATCTCTCACCCACTTTCCTCACTGCTTCAGCTCAGACAAGCGCCTGATTTTTGACAAGGACAGAAATAAAGCTCACATCAGCCATGCATGTCCTCACACGAGCAGTCTGCACCCCACCTCCTGAAAAAAATTAAAATATAAAGTAGCTCTCCTGGCCCAGACAGCAGCGCAGGGGAGGGAACAGAGAGAACCCCGGTTCCACAGCAAACCAGCAGTGTCAACGTTTCTCTGGAGCAACGTTGGTCTACGGATGCTCTTTTGTTGTCAGTCAGATGAAGAATGAAGAAGCAAAATGTCTTTTTTACTGTTACATTAACTACATACATTCATGCATGCAGGTCAACGCGCACTTGTTCATGCACAGTGATAATATAAAACAGAACAATCACCTCACATCACAATTACTGTCTTATTGACGGTTAATGCACAGCAGAAAGCAGACCGCCCCCATCGAGTCACGGCATTAAAGTGGTGCTTAAACATGATTTGACCTCTTTAAATACACGTCAGATTTTGCAATTACATACACTTACAATTAAATGTGTATGTTTAAGAAATCGAATAACCAATTCATGACACCCTGGGCACTGACCATGCTCCCACGGCACCCTGGGCACTGACCATGCTCCCACGGTCCTTCTGAGCATCATCAGTTTACCCATTTCTCTGAACTCTTTCTAGTCAATACATCTAAATGCTAAAATTGCAGAAGTAGAAAGTCTCGATGTTAATAACGCAGTTAAAACAGACTCAACATGTCCTGGGGTGTTGTTCATGGACAGAGGTACCGTGAGGTCCAGACGTCGGCCTTTCGCGCACACCAGCCGACAGTCAGAAAGCCAAATAAAGGCTTAATCCAGACCAAGTCACACTCATTTAAATCTGACTTTCACAGCATGATTGGGGGTGTTGCAGTGCGTTATTCCCATCTGTCTACAAGAACATTATTATCATGGCCATGCATGTTATTCAGGACTGGTTTTGAATTACAGTGAAGCGGCGCATCTCGGATGAAGGTGAGCTCTAGGCCAACGATCAGCACTGATGAAGCATCAAGTCTGTTTTCACTGTCAGATCACTGATCCTGCTTTGGAGGGTTATTATGATTCCTTGAACAGCCCATAAAAACGAAACGATAACATTCAGCAAAAGCGAAGGAAGTGAATTGTCAGACAAATCCACTTTTTAACGTTATGTTCTAATGTCCTGCGCTGAACGGACATGTCTTACGTGTCCTTGCTCATGAAAGGAGCCACAGATCCTCACAGTCAGCTCCATATAATGGGATGACTGACTCTAATGAACACACTTTGCTTACCTTTCATCCCAAACTTAGAGCGCCGTCCGTACTTATTGATGAGGATGAAGAGGATGAAGAGGAGGAGACAGGCAAAGCCGGCCAAGCCAACCGCAATGGACACCTAAACAGAAGGGACAGGGATTACGGTGACCAACCTGGGCGTGCTCAGCACAGTCGTCGCATGCCGAGGAGCCGATTACGTGGATATTGAAGCTAAATCACTGTCCACGTTCAGAAGACATGAGATCTAAAAGCTGTAAGTAACTGTAAATGTTTGTGTCTCAGTGCAGATAAGAGCTGAATCAAAAATTACTGTGAAATTATATATATATGCAACATTTTACATATCAGGGACGTAATTAGACGCCCCTCCCGTACCCCCTTGACTGTAAAGCATATAGACGTTTACATGTTTACATGTTTGCTTGTTTATAGTTTTCCCTATCAGCCAGAGCTACTTAAAATTCCTCAAAGAAATATAAATTTTAAATACTCTGTGCAGCAGTTATTAAATATTCTAATTTGTCCTATTTACCAACTTCTTATTACTTAACAGTGGAATCTAGCAAAATATAAATAACCTATTAAATCACATAACATAATATTTCTTATAAAAATAAATATATGGGAAACACAGTGACTTTTTGTCCTGATTGTGATGGATATACTACACAGTACAAAGTGGACTTCCTGTTCTTGGCAGACAGTCGTGCTCCCAGATCGTGCTCTTTGTTTTAGCTGTAAACGTTACAGCAGAAGGGCCACAAAGCCCTGAAGATGTTTATTTTTAGCACAGAAGCTTCATGCGGACCAATCATGCAGACCAATCATGCGGATGCTCCTGCCACGTCACACTATTCACTGCCTTTACACGCTTTACATAAGGAGAAATAATCTTTCCTTTGAGAATTACAACGACGCTAAGAGAAAAATAACACTTTTTTTTAAGTCACAGGAGAAAAGATGCACAGGAAATAAAAGAACATTCTGTGAAATATGGAATACACTACACAGAGATGTCTCTCTCCCATGAATGGCCATTCAGAAGCACACACTTCAATACTGACAGTAGGATTTAGACTCTGAATAGCAAACAAACTTACCCCAAAAGTATCTTCGTCATGTCTCGGGGTGGGAGATGGTGTTGGGGTCTCTGTAAGTAACACAAACAGTGGCTCTGATCACAGAGCATTGGTTTGGGTTAAATAAACCTTTCAGACATGCTTACAGTACTGTCAAGCACTCATGTTAAGGGAAAACACGCTCTCTTTAGTACCAGGATTAATGAAATGTGTGCATTTGACTGCATCCTAGAAAACATCACTCTTGCCAACAATGTTTTTACTAATCTTATTATTATTATTATTATTAGGCAAAAACTGCAGTTTCACATGATGATAGCTGACTGCTGTAACACCACACAAGGGCAGTATGAGAAAAAAAAGCAGAGTGACAAATTACAGAAACGTGTGACAGGTTTAATTCAGAAAGTGTATAGGGGGGCACGGTGCATGAGAAGGGGGGGGGCACAGTGTGTGAGATGGGGGGGCACGGTGCATGAGATGGGGGGAGCTTTTGAGCAGTTAACAAGCCCTCTGGTGACTTCAGAGCTGCGGGTAGGATCTGATAACATTGACAGTCTGTTCTCTAGTTCAGCCTGAGCACTGAACACTGATAGTCTGTTCTCTAGTTCAGCCTGAGCACTGAACA